>JAKZJZ010001180.1:0-30518 GCA_022702705.1 Papilionanthe hookeriana x Papilionanthe teres
CGAGGAAAAGAGAGTGAGAGAGATATAGGGAGAGAAGGAGAGTGAGGTAAGATAGAGAAAGAGAGAGTAATCAAGAGGGAGAGAGGGAGGGAGAATAAGAGAATGGAGAGAGAATGAGAGAGAGAGATATGGAGAGAGAGTTGTAGAGAGAGGGAAACCAAGGAGGGCAAGAGAAGAGAGTATAAAAGAGAGACGAAGGGAGAGATGTAAGAGAAATTGTGAAAGAGAGAGTTGGGGATTAGAGGAAGTGATAGAGTGAGAAGAGTAAGAGAAAAGATTAGAGAGATAGAGAGTGAGAGCAAGAAAATGATAGAAAGAGGAAAAGAGAATAGATACGGTGAAAGAGATAAAGATTGGAGGAAAGAGTGAAAGTGAAGCTAAAGAAAGAGATTTGGGGAAGAGAGAGTAAGAGAAATGGCACAAGAGATGGTGATAGATGGAGCAAGAAAGAGATTTCAGAGGGAGGGAGTGAGAGAGAGGGGGAGAGAGAAGGGGAGAGCAAGGGAGAGATAGAGAGAGAAGAGGTGAGAGTAAAATTGAAGAGACCAAGGGAACCAAGAAGTGAGAGAGACAAAATGAGAAAGAAATAGAGAAAGAATAGAGAGTGAGCTAAGCCAGGGAACAGAGAGCGAAATAAAGCGGGAGGGAGGGAGGGGAAATAATAAACAATAAGATTGAAGAGGGTGTGAGAAAGAGATAAGATAGAGTTATGGATATAGGGAGATAAAGTGTGAGTAAAAAGAGAAAAAAGAGATAAAGAGAGACCGGGAGAGCGAGAGAGAGAAACATAATAGAGAGTGAGAGACATATCGAAAATGAGAGAGAGTGAGAAGGAGAGAGATAACAAAGCAAATAGAGAGAAAAGATAGCAAGAGAGATCAGGAGAGCGAGAGAGAAAGAAATAGTATAGAAAATGGGAGACATAGTAAGAAGTAAGAGAGTGAAAAACTCTCCCTTTCTCATTATGACTCTTACTCTCTATTATGTTTCTCTCTCTCACTCTCTTGCTCCCTCTTCCTCTCTTTTCTCTCTCTTTATCACTTATATCAATCACCCAATCTCTCTCTACCTTCCTCTCAGATATCACTTTTCCTTCTCACCCCCTCTTCTCTTGTTGTATTTCTTCCCCACCCTCCCTCCCTCCTTATTTCTCTCTCTAGCTCTCTCTCTCTCTTGCTCTTTTTTACCTCACTCTCTATTCATTCTCTATTTCTCACTCTTTTTGTCTCGCTGTCCCTTCATGGCTCCATCAATTCTTACAATTTTACACTCACTCTTACTCTCTCACTCCCTCTCCCTCTCACTCCTCTCTTACTCTCTCTCTCTTTCTCCAGCTACATTACCTCACACACACACTCTCTCAAACTTTTGTCTCTCCCAATTCCTTTTTTTCTCTCATTATTTCTCTATTTATCCCTCTTTCTCCCTCCCTTCTGCCTTCCCTCTTTAAATCTATCCCTCCCTCCGTCTCACTCCAATCTTTCGCTATCTTTTCCAACTCTTGTTCTCACTCTCTCCCTCTGTCTCTATATATCTATTTTGCTCCCTCCCTATCTCTCTTATTCTTTTACTCTATATCACTCTCTTAATTGTGTTCCTCCCCCACAATATCTCTCCCTTCCCACTCTCCTAATATTTCTTTCTCTCTCTTGTCCCTCTCTCATATCCTCTTCTCTATCTCTCACTCTCTTTTCCTCTTTCTTTATAGATCTCTTTCATTCTCCCACTCTTGTTCTCTTTATCACACACTCTCTCTTCCTCGATTATTCTCACACCCTCATTCTTACCCTTTATAGGTCTCCCTTATGTAGCTCACTCTACTCTCTCCATCTCACACGTACTCTCTCTCACTATCTCTCACACACACTCATACTTTTCTCACTCTTTCTTTCAAAATCTCTCTCCCTCTCACCCTCTTAAAGATCCATTTATTGATCTCTATCTCGCTCACTCTTACCATCTTGCTCTTTCTCTCGCACTCCATCCTCTCTCTCCATTGCTGAATTTTCCTTTCATCTCTTTGTATCCCCATCTTTATAATTCTCTCTCCCTCGCTCTCCATCCCTTGCTCTTATTCTTGCACTCTATTTTTTTTCTATTTTATGCTCTTTTGCTCTCTCTTCATAATTGCTCTCTCCTCTTCTTCCATCTCACTCTTTCTCTCTCTCTATCCCCAACTCGTTCTCTCTCTCATTCTTTCTCTCTTGCTCACTCTTCTCTGTCTTTCACCTTTCTCTAATTTTCTCCCTCTCCCTCTCACTTTCTTTTGCTCTCTCTCTCTCTCGTCTTTTTTCTCTCATTCTCTTCCTCCGCTACCCTCCGTCTCAATCTCTTTATCTCATGCTCTCCCCTATCTTCGTCTCTCCTTCCATGCTTCTCACTCATTTTCTTACTCTCCCTCCTTATCTGAAACCCTCCCTCTTTCACTCCCTCCTCCCTTCTCTTTCTCCCTTTGTCCTTATCTCTCTCCTCTTACACTCACTCGCTCAATCTCTTTCCCTACCTCTCATTTTCATCATCGCTCTTTCTCATACCCTCTCTCTTCTCTCACTTCTCTTCTCTCTATATTGCTCTCACTCTCCATTATCCATTGTCTCTCCCTCTCTTCCTCCCACTTGTCACGCTCCCACTCTCTCTATCTCAATCTCTCTCCTCTTTCTCCCCCTCTCCATCTCCCTTTCTTCATCTACCTTGCTCATTCAGTTTCATAATGTCTCTCCCAATCCACATCTTGCTCACTAACTTTGACTCTTTCAGTTCCTCTATCTCCCTTTTAAATCTTTCACTCTCTACCTCTCTCACTCCTAATCTCCCTCATTCTCACTCTTTTCTTTACACTTGCCCTCTATCTCTTTCTTACTCACCCTTTCTTAGTATTTCTCTTACTCTCTAATTTATTGTTCGCTCTCACTCTCTTGCTCTCTCTTACTACCCTTTCTCTCACTTTACTCTTGCCCTCTCTCTTTCTCCCTCTCTCACTTTCTCATTATGACTCTCAATCTCTGTTAAGTTTCTCTCTCTCTCACTCTTTTGCTCTCTCTTGCTCTATTTTCTCTCTCTTTATCTTCCTATATCCATCATTTTATCTCTCTCTGCCTTCCTTCTCACCCCCTCTTCTCTCTTTTGTTTATTACCTCCCCTCCCTCCCTCTCTCCTTATTTCTCTCTCTATATCCCTCTCTTACCTTCTTTTACCTCACTCTCTATTCTTTCGCTATTTCTCTCTTTTTTCTCTCTCCTTTCTTGGCTCCCTCAACTCCTCTCTTCTCTCTCTCTCTTTCTCTCTTACTATCTCTCACCTTTCTATCTATCTCTCCCACTTCCTCAACTCCCTCCCTAACTCTCTCTCTTTTGCTCCATCTATTAAATCCTCACACACACTCTCTCTAACTTTTATCTCTCACGATCCCTCTCTCATTGTTTCTCACTTTCTCCCTCCTTCCTCCATCCCTTTTTAACTCTCTCCCACTATCTGTCTCACCCCTACTCTCGCTCTCTTTTCATTACTATTGTTTTACTCTCTCCCTCTGTCCCTATATATCTCTCTTGCTCCCTCACTAATTATCTCTCTCACTCTCTAGCTATCTATCTCTTTCTTCCCTGTCTTCCTTCCTAACACTCCCTCTCCCATCCCAATCTCCTAATATCTCCTTTTCTCTCTCATTCCCTCTCTCTCATTCCCTCTCTTATATCATCTTCTCTCTCTCACTCTCTTCTCCTATTTCTCTACAAATCTCCTTCATTCTCTCACTCTCCTTCTCTTTATCACTATATCTCTCTCTATCTTTCTCATTAGCTCATTCTTATCCTCTATAGGTCTCCCTTATGTAGCTCACCCTTCTCTCTCCATTTCACTTCATTTTACTCATGCTCTTTATCTCTCGAGCTCTCACACACACTCATACACTTCTCACTCTCTCTTTCTCTCATTTTCCTTCCCCCCACCATCTTAAGTTCCATTTCTCGATCTCTATCTCGCTATCTCCTACCTTCTTGCTCTTTCTCTCTCTCTCCATTGCTGCATCTTCCTCTCTCTATCCCCATCTCTATTATTCTCTCTCCCTTGATCTCTTTCTTGCACTCTATTCTCTTTTTCTATCTTATGCTATTTTTTGCTCTTTTCATTGTTGTTCTCTCTTCTCACATTCATCTCACTCTCTCCCTCCTTCCATCTCGACTCTCTCTCTCCCACTCTATTTCTTCCACCCCTCCCACTATCTCCTTCTCTCTTCTCTCCCTCCTTCCATCCCTTCCTCCCTTGCTTCCTACATCCCTCCCTCACCTTCCCATGCTCCCTCTCTGACTTCTCTCTGTCTCCCTCTATCTCTTTTGCTCTCTCTCTCTCACCATTATTCCAATCTCCCCATCTCTTTACCTCACTCTCACTCTCTTTTCCTATTTCTCTACAAATCTCCTTCAAATTTCACTCCATCTCATCCCCATCTTTTTCATTCTTTTTTCCTCTTTCTCTATAGATCTCTTTCATTATCCCACTCTAGTTCTTTTTATCACTCTTAATTCATATTTCTCACTCCCTAATTCTCTCCACCTCTCAATTGCTTCCTTCCCTCCCTCCCTCCCTCCCTCTCTCCGTCTCCCTCTCCCTCTCTCGCTCTCTCTTTCTCTCTCACACACACTCTCCCTCTTACTCTCTTCCAATTCATCCCCCCTCTCTCCAACTAAATCACCTTCTCAACCCCCTCTCTCCCTCACTCTCTTTTCTCTCTCACCCACTCTTCCTCTCTCACTCCATCCCTCTATCTCTATTTTTCTGACTCTCTCCCTCTTTTGTTCTTTTCTCTATTTATGCTTTATCACTTTTTTTCTCCACTTTTTCTCTTTCTTGATCTCACGCAGAAACTCTTGCTCTCTTTTAACACTCGCTTATCACCTTACTCTTTCTTGTCATCTCTCAAGCTCTTCCTACCTCCCTCTCTCCCTCTTTCATTAATTTAAACTCTCTCTTTCAATCACCTCTCGCCCTCCCTCCCCCCTCTCTCTGCATATCTCCCTCTACATCTTCCTCTCTCCACCTCGCACTCTCCCTCCTTCCCACTCTCTTCAACCCCTCTCACATCTCCATCTATCACTTTCTCTTTAAAATTCACTCCCTCTCCTGATCTATCTCTTTATCAACTTCTTTAACATCTCTCTTTATCATATGCTTGCTCTCTCTTGCCTCTCTCTGTCTATCTCTTGTTATATCTTCAATCACTCTCTCTTCTCTCTCTATACTCACTCTTTTTGTCCCTCAATCTCTCACCCTCTCTGTCGCTCTCCTTCCTTCCATCTCTTTCTCAATTACTCTCTCATTTCACTCTCTCTCCCTCTCCTGATCGTCTTCTTATTATTTTTCATTTTCTCTCTACCTTCTCTCACCTTTCTGCCCCTCCTTCTTTCACTCAATCCCTCCCTCTCTTTTCCCTTCTCTTCTCTCTCACCTTTTTCACTCACCCACTCCCTATCCACTCCTCTTGCCCTCTCCTTCCCTCTCTCTCTTCTCTCACCCTCTTTTCACTATGTTTCTCTCTCTCTCTCCATCTCCCTTCTCCCTCTCTTCAGTTTCACCCTCGCTTTGAATCCCTCCCTTCCTCTCTCTCTTTCTCTCTCCCTCACTTTTTCACTCTTTATTTTTGCTCACACTCTCCCTCCCCTCCTCCTCTCACTCTATCCCTTATACACACACACTCTCTCTGCCTCATTATCTTTCTCTCCCTCCCTCTCCCTTACTCATGCTCTATTTAATAGTTCTTCTCTCTTTTCTCTCTCCCTTCCTTTCACACACACTCTCTCTATTAAATTTAACTCATTTCCTCTCTATCTCTCTCACTCTTGGAAGAAAGAAATAATGAGAGTGAAAGTGAAGAGAAAGAGAAGAGAAAGAGAAGAAAAAGAAAGGGAGACAAAGTGTGAGAGAAATAGAGAGAAGAAAGAGTGAGGAAAAAGAAAGCAAGCAAGAGAGTGAGGGAAGTGAGACAGAGAGAGATAGAGTGTGTGTGAGGGAAATAGAGTAGAGTGAAAGGGAAGGAAGGAGTTAGGGAGTCAAATAAAAAAAGAAATAGGGAAGTTGAGGGAAAAACGTAGGATAAAGTGAGAAAAAATAAGAAAGTGATTAAAGTGCAAGATTGAATAAGAGATGAAAGGTGTCAAAAAAAGTGAGGAAGCAAGAGAAAAGTGAAAGTTAAAGAGAAAAAGAGTGAGTGAAGGAGTGAGAGAGAAACATGTATAAAGAAAGTGGGAGAGAGTGATAAGAAGAGTAAGGGAAAGAAAGTGAGATTTATGGAGAGAGAAGGAGAGAGGAAGGGAGAGAGTGAAAGAGAGAGGAGGGGAGGGGAAGAGATGTGTGAGAGAAGGTGAGAAATAATGAGAGAAAGAAGTGGCAGAGAGAGCTAATAGTGGGATTGAATAAGAGAGAAGTAGGGAGATAGGGAGAGCAAGAGAAAGTTAAGGATATAGTGAGAGAAGGAGAGATTATAAAGGGAAACATCTAACAAAGAGTGTGATGGAGAGCCTAAGTGGTAAAGTGAATAAAATATAGAGATAGAAGGAGACCATGAGAAAGATTAAAGAGAGAGAGGGAGTAAGAGAGGGACAGGGAGTGTGAGAGAGAAATAGAATCTTAGAAGTTTGAGCAAGAGAGAGTGAGCGAGAAGGGGAGAGAGAGGGATAGCAAAAGAATGGATTATAAAGAGTGAGAGAGAGTTGTAAAGGGAGAGAGGGAGAGAAATTGCGAGACACAGAGAGAGAGAGAGATATAGGAAAGCATGAGTGAGAGGGAGGGAGGGAGGGAGGGAGGTGGAGAGGGAGGAGAGAGTGAGAGGATGAACGAAGAGAAATAGAGAATGAAGCAGCACTATATAGAGTAAGTAAATAGAGAGATAGCAAAGAGTGAAAGAGATAGAAGAATGGAGTTGGCTAAGTTGAAGAGAGGGAGGGAGCGCGACAGAAGGAGAGAGGGAGTGAGAGAGAAATAGGGAGAGAAGAGAGTGAGAGAAAGAGGTAAATAGAGTTGAGAGGAAGAGTGAGGGGGAGAGAGAGTGAGGACAGAGAAAAAAGGGTGAGAAAGTCAGTGAGTAAGAGTGAGAGTGAAATTAAATAGAAAGAGAAGAAAAGAGAAAGGGAGAGAAGAGATATTGAGAGATAAAATGAGAGGGAGTGAAAGAAAGCGAGAGAGGGAGCAAGGGAGAATGTTTGAGTGGGATAATGGGTGATAAAAATTAGATAAGAGAGGCCAATAGAATATGAAGTAAAAGAGACAACAAAGAGAAAGAAAGAGAAAGTCAGAGTGAGATTTAAATGAGAGCAAGAGATGGAGGGAGAGAGGGGGAGAGAAAGAGAGAGTGAGTGAGAGGGAAGAGAATGGCAGAAGTCAGAAGAGAAGCTCCATTCATCATTCTCTATTGCTCCATCTCTCTTACCCACTCTCTCTTATCTCTTCACCCACTCTCTCTTGAGTTTAACTCTCATTCCTACTCCCTCTCTTTATCTCCTTCACACTCTCTATTCTCTCGCCCATTTTCTTTCACTATCTCGCACTCTTGACTCAACTTCTCACTCTTTCTCGTCCTCTATCCCCCACTCTCTTTCTCAATTTGTCTCAGTTCACTCCTTTCTTTCTCTCCTTTTCATGCCTTCTCCCACTTTCCCTTCTTGGTTCTCCTCTCTCTCCATCTCTCTCTCTCTCTCTCTCTCTCTCTCTCTCTCTCTCTCTCTCTCTCTCTTGTTCTCTCTCTCAATCACTTATTCTCCCTCCCTCATCCTCTTTCGCTTACTGTTTATTTTTCTATCTTCCCTCACTCTCCTTTTCTCCCTATATCTCTCTCATAATCTTCCGCCTTCACTCCCTTGCTATCTATTTTTCACTTTTTATTCTCTCTCTTTCTCTTTTATTGCTCACACTTCTCTCACACTCCCCACTCTCCCTCTCTCCCTCACTCTCTCAATCCCTCTCTATTCTATCTCATTATTTCTAACATTCTCTAACTCTTCTCTCTCTCTCTCTGTCTCACTTTCTCACTCCCTCTCCCTCCCTCGTTTACCTCCTCTATTTCTCACTCTTTTTTCCTTACTCTTGTTCATACACACTCTCTCTCAATCTATATATCTCTTTTCTTGCAGTAATATAGAGACTGAGTGAGAGAGAGAAATAAAGAGTGAGAAAGAGTGAAGAAGGGAGTGAACTAAGTAGAAAAGAGGGAGGGAGCGACAGACTGAGAGAGAGAGAGAGAGAGAGAGAGAGAGAGAGATTGGGAAACAAGAGAGTAAGAGAAATAAGGAGATGGGGATAGGTAGAGTGAGAGGGAGAGAGTGAGAAAGAGAGAAAAGCAGAGAATAGAGTGTGAGAAAGAGGGAATAATAGAGGGAGATAGAAGAAAAGCTAAGAGAGATAATGATAGAGGGAGCAAAAGAGAGCAAACAAACAACAAAGAGATGAAATAGAGAGTGAGAGAGAGAGAGAGCAAGAGATGGAGTGAAGTTAGAGATTGAAGAGTGAGCGGGAATGAGAGAGGAGGGTATGGCGGAAATAGAGAGATGAGAAAGACTCATGGAAGATAGAGAAAAACATAGTGAGTGAGAAGTAGAGAAAGGGAGATATATAGGGAGATATGCAGAGAGAGGGTTAGGTGAGAGTGAGATAAAAAAAGAGACTAAACTAATGAAAGAGGTTAAGTGGTTGGGAGGAAGAGAGTGAGAGACGGTTGGAGAGAATGAGTGAGTAACATGATAAGTCTGATAAAAGAGAGCAATAGAGAGTGAATTTGAGAGAGGAGAGAGCAATAGAGAAAGGAAACGTGATAAATCATAAACAAAGAAAAAAACAAGAAAGAGGAGAGTAAGAAAGAGAGAGATAGAAAGAGGGAGTCAGAGGATGGAAGAGAGTGGGAGTGAAAGAGGAAGAGAGTGAGAGACAAGATAGTGAAGGAAGATAAAGAGAGTGAGAGAGTGAGAGAAGGGGAGAGAGTGGGTAGAGAATTAGAATTAGTGGGAGAGAGAGGGGAATGAATTGGAAGAGAGTGAGAAAGAGAAAGGGGAGACTGTGTGAGAGAGAAAGTCGAGGGAGAGAGAGGGAGGGAGGGAAGGAAGCAAGAGAGTGGGGGAGAGAGGGAGGGAAAGATCGAGATGAGAGAGGAAAGAGAGCAATAGAAGAGAGAGTAAGTGAGAGATAATGATCTTGGAGCGAGACAAGGAGAGAGAATGAGGCATTAAGAGTGAGACTGAAACTGAAGAGAGAGGAGGGAGTGTCAATAGAGAGATAGAGAGATAAAAAGAGATGGAATAGAGAGTGAGATAGGGGAGAGAGGGAGTGAGAAAGAGAGATAGGAGGAGGTAATGGGAGGGTTTAAGGAGATAGCAAGAAAGAGAAATGAAGGGAAAGTGAAAGGGAGAGAGAGTGAGAAGAGTGACTGAGGGAAGGTCGAGTAAAACTAAGTGAATGAGGTGTAGAAAGAGAGGGAGACCATGAGAGTGTAAGAGAGAGAGGGAGATGGAGAGGAATAAAGGGAGGGAGGGAGAGAAGAGAGAGGATGAGAGAGGGAGGAATGGAAGCAGGAGAACGAGAGGAAAGAGAGTGGGGAATATAGTGAAAGAAATGTAAGAATAAAGGGAGAAAAGAGCAATCAAGGAGAGTGAGAATGAGAAAGAGTGAGACAAAGTAATAGAGAATGGGATATAGAGAGAAGAGTGAAAAATAAAGTGAGGAAAGGAGAGGAGAGAGTGGGAAAGAAAGAATAAGAGTGTAAAAGAGAGTTAGATAGAGATCGAGAAATGGAGCTAAAGAGAGTGTATGAGAGTAAAAGAGAGTTAGAAGGTGAGAAGGAGAGTGAATGAGAGTGAGTGAGAGTGTATGAGTGTGTGAGATGAGAAAGAAGAGTGAACTACATAAGAGAGACCTAGAGAGGACAAGATTGAGGGAGTGAGAAAGATAGAGAGAGTGAGACCGGTAAAGAGTATAAGGGTGAGGGAGTCAAAGAAATCTAGAGAGAAAGAGGAAATAAAATAAGATAGAGTAAAGAATATAAGAGAGGGAATGAAAACGAGGGACAGGAGAAAAAAAAATATTAACAGGGTGGGAAGGGAGAGAGAGTGTGAGGGAGGGAGAAAAGAGAGAGATAGAGTGTAAGAGAATGAAAGAGAGAGGGAGGGAGCAAGAGAGAAATATAGATAGAGGAGGATAGAGTGAGAACAAGAGTAAGGAAGGAGAGTGAGACATAGAGGTGACAGAGAGGGAGACAGAAAGTGATAAAAATGAGTGAGAGAAGAGAAAAGAATTGAGGAAGATAAAAGTTGGAGAGTAAGGGATAGGGTAGAAAAGGATCGAGCAGTGAGAAAAGAGAGAGCGAATGAATAGAGAGCAAGAGAGAAGAGCAAGAGAGTAAGAAAGAAAGATAGAATAGAGAGAGAGTGAGAGAGATTAAAGAGTGAAAGATTGAGAGTGAGAGAGACTGTAAGAGAAAAATAAAGAGAGATAAGAGATTGAGAAAAATAGAGCAAGAGAGGGTTAGTGAGAGGGATAGTGGGAAGGAGAGCAAGAGAATCAGTGAGAGAGAGAGAGAGAGAGCAAGGGGATTGTAGACGTAGAGGGAGAAAGTGAGAGTGTATGTGAAAGAGAGAGGGGAGAGAGAGAAAGAGGGAGACATAAAGAAGGAAGGAGGAAAGTGAGAGAAGGAAAGAGAGTTCTGGATATATTGAGAGAAAAGGTGAAAGGAAAGAGAGAGAAGAGAGACAAATAAAAGATATATTAGGAGAGAGAAAGAATACAGAATGAGAAAGATAGAGGGACAAGTTATGAGTGAGAGTTATATAGAGATGAAGAGAAGGACTGGGAGAAAAAAGCTAGAGAGAGAGTGTGTGCGTATGAGTGATAGTAATGGAATAAAGAATAGTAGAAGAGAGAGTGAGAAAGAGAATAAATAGTGAACAATAGAGAAATCAAAAGAGAAGAGAGGTTGTGAAAGAGAGAATGAGATGAAAATGTAGAGTAAGAGAGAAAGTGAGAAAGGCAAGGGGGAGAGAAGAGAATGTGAGAGTGAGAGAGGGAGAGCAAGATAGAGCGGGGAAAGAGAGTGAGAGAGGGAGAGAAAGATAGAGTGGGGATAGACGAAGAGAAATAGTTAGAGGAGAGGAGAATATAGTAACATAGGAGAGTATGAGAGAGTGGGAGAGAGAGGGAAAATAAAGAGGGAGAAAGAGAGAGGGTAAGAGTGAGATTTAAACCAAATAACGGGACAAAGGGACCAACAAATAGAGACAAAAATAGAGAGAAAACTGAGGTTAAAGGGAGGAAGTGCAAGAGAGAGGGATTGAGAGAGATATAATGAGACTGAGTGCAAGAGAGAGAAAGAGAGAATGGAGGAGCAAGATGAAAGATTGGGATTATCTCTCTCTATTTCTCTCTCCATCTCTCTTCCTCTCTCGTTCCCTCTCTATTCAATCTCTCTCACTCCCTCCCTCACTTTATTTTTCACCGCTTATTCTCTATCTTTATTGCTCTCTCTTTCATTATTTTCTCTTCCATTACTCTCTCTCACACTCTTCATCTTATTTCCTTTCTCAATCTTTCTATCCCGGTCCCTCTCTTCATCTCTATATCACTCTCACTTTTAACCGGTCCTCTATCTTATTCACTCTCTATTCTTTCTCTCCCACTCCTAATCTGTCTTTTATTTGTATCTCTTCTCCCTCATTCCTTTCAACCTTTCTCTCCATATATCCCCAACACTATGTCTCCCTCTTTCACTTTCCTCCTTCCATCTTTATGTCTCGCTCTTTCTCTCTCTCCCCTCTCTCTTTCACACATTCTCTCACTTCCACCCTTCCACTCTCTCTACCTCTACATCTCCCTAGATCTCTCTCTCTCTCTCAATCTTTCTATCTTTTGATCTCTCTCTCATTCTCTTATTTTCTTCTTCTATTCTCTTTCTCTCTCATTCAATCTCTTCTCTCCTTCCGTCCCTCTCTTCTCTCCTGTTTTCTCTCTCTTTTTCTTTCTCTCCATCCTTCACTCTTTCTTGTTGTCTCTTCCTCTTACTGCCTTTATTGTTCTAGTTCTCTCAATTTCTTTAGCTCCCTTTCTTGCTCGTCCACACTCTCTCTTTCCTCCTCCATTTCTTATTACCATTTTTATCTCTCCTCTTTCTCTTACACTTATCCCTCTTTTTTTGTTGCTCTCTTTTCTCTCCCTCCTCCTCATCCCTGTCTCACTATTTCTCACATTCTCTTTCACTTCTCCCTCTCTCTCTCTCTCTCTCTCTCTCTCTCTCTCTCTCTCTCTCTCTTTCTTCCTCTCTCCCTCTTTCACACCCTCCCTCCCTCTCTCCCCTCCCGTTCTTTCACAAACAAGCTCTATCTCTTCTCTCTCTTGTTCACTCTTTCACAAACTCTCTTGCTCTCTATCCCCTTCTAGTTTCCTTCCTATATCTATAATTTCACTCTTTATCTCTCTCCTTCTCTCTCCAAACTCTTTCTTCTCTCGATTTCTCTCTCACGGATTGTCTACCTTTCTAACTCTCTCTTTCTTCAATTTCACCCTCCTTCCCTCTCCCTCCCTCTATCTCATCCCCATACATTCTCCCATGTTCTATCTCTCAATCTCAATTTCTTTATCTCTGTTCCTTGATTTCTATCGCTCATTCTTCGCTTGCTCTCCAATCCTTCTCACTATTTTAATCTTTCTCATTCTTTCCACATTTCAATGCTCCCTCCTTTTCTCAATACCACTTTCTTTTCCATATCTATAGATATATTTATCTACACTTATGCTATCTCTTACTTTCCTCATATATTTCTCTCCTGGCCTCTTTGTGCCTCTTCTCTTTCTCTCTCGTTCTTCCTTTCCCCATTCTCTATCTTGCTCCCCCATTCATTGTCACTCTCGCTCTGCAAACAAACAGTGATAAAGAGAGAGGAAAGTAGCCAACGAGGAAGAGAGAGCGAGAGAGATATAGGGAGAGAAGGATAGCGAGGTAAGATAGAGAAAGAAGTGATCAAGAGGGAGAAAGGGAGGTAGAATAAGAGAGAGATGGAGAGAAAGATGTTGAGAGAGGGAAACAAAGGAGGGAAAGTGGAGAGAGCATGAAAGAGAGAGGAAGGGAGGATGTGAGAGAAATTTTGAAAGAGAGAGTTGGGGGTTCGAGGAATTGATAGAGTGAGAAGAGTAAGAGAGAAGATCAGAGAGAATTGAGAGTGAGAGCAAGTAAATGATAGAAAGAGGAAGAGAGAATAGAGACTGTGAAAGAGATAAAGATAAGGGAGTAAGAGTGAAAGTGAAGCTGAAGAAAGAGAGTGGTGGAAGAGAGAGTAAGAGAAATGGCACAAGAGATAATGATAGATGGAGCAAGAAAGAGAGTTTGGGAGGGAGGGAGTGAGAGAGCGGAGAGAGAGAAGGGGAGAGAGAGGAAGGGAGATAGAGAGAGAAGTGAGTGAGAGAGTAAGAGTGAGAGTAAAATTAAGGAGAGCAAGGGTGCCAAGAAGGGAGAGAGACAAAATGAGGGAGAAATAGAGAAAGAATAGAGAGTGAGGTAAGCAAGGAAATAGAGAATGAAATAAAGAGCGAGCGAGGGAGGGAAAGTAATAAACAATAAGAGAAAAGAGGGGCTGAGAAAGAGAAGAGATACAGTGATGGATATTGGGAGATCAAGTGTGATTAAAGAGAAAAAAAGAGAAAGAGAAATCGGGAGAGCGAGAGAGTGAAACATAATAGAGAGTGAGAGAACATAGAGGGAAGGGGAGAGAGTGAGAAGGTGAGAAAGGGTAAAGTAAATAGAGAGAAAAGATAGCAAGAGAGAGTAGAATAGTGAGAGAGAAAGATACATAATAGAAAGTGGGAGACATAGTAAAAACTCTCCCTTTCTCATTATGACTCTTACTTTCTATTATGTTTCTCTCTCGCTCTCTTGCTATCTCTTCCTCTCTTTTCTCTCTCTTTATCTCCTTATATCAATCACCCAATCTCTCTCTTCCTACCTCTCATTCTATACCACTTTTCCTTTTCACCCCCTCTTCTCCCTTTTTGTATATTACTTCCCCTCCCTCCCTCCCTCCTTATATATCTCTATAGCTCCCTCTCTCTTGCTCTTTTTTACCTCACTTCTATTCTTTCTTTATTCCTCACTCTTTTTGTCTCTCTATCCCTTCATGGCTCCCTCAATCTCTACAATTTCACGCTTACTCTTACTCCCTTACTCTCCTCTCCCTCTCATTCTCTCTTGCTATCACTCACTCTTTCTCTCTCCCTCTCTCTGCCTCTCACTCCCCCTAACCCTCTCTCTTGCTACAACTATCATTTCATCACACACACACTCTCTCGAAGTTTTGTCTCTCCCAATCCCTCTTTTCTCTCTCATTGTTTTTCTCTTTCTCCCTCATTCTCCCTCCTTCCTTCCCTCTTTAAATATCTCCCTCCCTCCGTCTCACCCCTATCTCTCCCTCTCTTTTCCTTCTCTTGTTCTCACTCTCTCCCTCTGTCTCTATATATCTGTCTTGCTCCCTCTCTAACTATCTCTGTCATTGTTTTGCTCTCTATCACTCTCTTCTTTGTCTCCTCCCTCACACACTCTCTCCCTTCCCACTCTCCTAATATCTCTTTCTCTCTCTTGTCCCTCTCTCATATCCTCCTCTCTCTCACTCTCTTTTCCTCTTTCTCTAAAGGGCTCTTTCATTCTCCCACTCTCGTTCTCTTTATCACACTCTCTCTCTCTCTCTTCCTTGATCCTTCTCACACCCTCATTCTTGCCTCTAAAGGTCTCCCATATGTAGCTCACCCAACTCTCTCTAAATCACTCACACTCTCTCGAGCTCTCACGCACACTCTTACATTTCTCACTTTCTCTCATAATCTCTCGCCTCTCACCCTCTTAAGCTCCATTTCTCAATCTCCATCTCGCTCACTCTTACCATCCTGTTCTTTCTCTCGTACTCCATCCTCTATCTTCGTTGCTGAATCTTCCTATCTTCTCTCTGTATTCCCATCTTATTATTCTCTCTCCCTCGCTCTCTATCCCTTGCTTTCTTTCTTGCAATCTATTCTCCTTTTCTATTTTATGCTCTTTTTTTCTCTCTTCATAGTTGCTCTCTCATCTTTCTTTCATCTCACTCTTTCTCAACCTCTATCCCCAATTCTCTCTCTCTCTTCCTCTAAATTGTATTCATCCCTCCCACTATCTTCTTCTCTCTCTTATCCCTTGCTCTCTTCTCACTCTCTTTTTCTCTCACACTCCCTCCCTAACTCTCTCATGCTCCATCTATCATTCTCTCTCTTATATCTTTTCTTTTTCTCTCTCTTCGCCCACTCTCTCTATTCCTTTTCACTCTCACTCCTACTCCCTCTCTTCATCTCTTTCACACTCTATATTCTCTCTCACTTTCTATCGCTATCTCACTCACACTCTCTATCTCTTTTGTTCTATCTTTATTGAGTTTTTCTTCACTCTCTATTTCTGCCTTACTCTCTCTCCCTCTCTCCCACCCACTCACTCTTTAATCCCTAACTTCACTCTCTATCTAATTGTTTATTTTATCGCTTTTTATTGTTTTGTTTCTCAATTTTGCCCCCGCGTTGTCTCTCTCACTTGTTCAACTATAACCCTCTCTTCTATCTCTTTACTCACTCTTTATCTTTTTATTTGCCCACTCTCTCTCTTATTTTCCCTCCATCACATCTCACTCTCACAGTTATCTCCATCTCATTATTTATTATTTTCTCTCAAACATCTCTCTCGTCTTTTGTCCCTCCCTCTTTCACTCCATCTTTCTGACTCTTCCTTCCTTTCTTTTTTATCTCTCTCCTCTTGCACTCATTCACTCACACTCCCTCCCTCCCTCTTATTTTCTCCATCCCTCTCCCTGATTTCCTCTCTTGCTCTCTCTTCTCTCGCTTTCACCTTTCTCTAATTTTCTCTCTCTCCTTCTCTCTTTCTTTCGGTCTGTCTCTCTCACATCTTTTCTCTCTCATTCTCTCCCTTCGCTACCCTCCCTTTCATTCTTGTTATGTCATTCTCTCTCGCTCTATCTCCCTCTCTCCTTATCTGCTTCTCACTCATTGTCTTACTCTCCCTCCCTATCTGAAACCCTCCCTCATTCACTCCCTCCTCCCTTCTCTTTCTCCCATTGTCCTTATCTCTCTCCTCTTGTATTCACTCGCTCAATCTCTTTCCCTACCTCTCATTTTCTCCATCGCTCTTTCTCTTTCCCTCTCTCCTCTCTCACTTTTTCTTCTCTCTACATCCCTCTCACTCTTCCTTATCCTTTGTCTCTCCCTCTCTTCCTCCCACTTCTCACCCTCCCACTCTCTCTATCCAATCTCTCTCCTCTCTCTCTCTTCCTCTCCATCTCCCTTTCTCCATCACCCTTTCTCATTCAGTTTTTTAATGTCTCTCCCAATCTGCATTTCGCTCACTAAATTTTCCTCTTTCAGTTCCTCTGTTTCCCTTTTAAATTTTTCACTCTCTACCTCTTTCACTCCCCCTATCTCCCTAGTTCTCACTCTCTTCTTTACTCTTGCCCTCCATCTCTCTTTCTCACTCTCTCTCTTTCTTAGTATTTCTCTTACTCTCTAATTTGTTTTTCTCTCTCACTCTCATGCTATCTTTTCTCTCTCTTTAATCTTTCCCTCTCTCTTTCTCCCTCTCTCCCTTTCTCATTATGACTCTCAATCTCTATTATGTTTCTCTCTCTCGCTCTCTTGCTCTTCTTCCTATCTTTTCTTTCTCTTTATCTCCTTATATCCATCACTTAATCTCTCTCTACCTTCCTCTCATTCTATATCTCTTTTCCTTCTCACCCCCACTTATCTCTTTTTATTTATTACCTCCCCTCCCTCCCTCCTTATTTCTCTCTCTATCTCCCTCTCTTGCCTTCTTTTAACTCACTCTCTATTCTTTCTCTATTTCTCTCTATTTTTCTCACTCTCCCTTCCCCAATTCATCCCCCTCTCTCCAACTAAATCACCTTCTCTACCCCCTCTCTCCCTCACTCTCTCTTCTCTCTCAACCTCTCTTCCTCTCTCTCTCCATCCCTCAATATCTATTTTTCTCACTCTCTCCCTCTCTCGCTCTTTTCTCTATTTATGTTTTATCACTTTTTCTTTCATTTTTTTCTCTTTCTTGATCTAACGCAGACACTCTTGCTCTCCTTTAACACTCTTCCTTATCACCTTACTCACTTTTTCTCTCCAACTATCTCTCACTCTCTTCCTAACTCCCTTTCTCCAGCTTTCATTAATTTAAACTCTCTCAATCAATCACCTTGTCACCCTCCCCGTCCCTCTCTCTCTGCATATCTCCCTCTACATCTTCCTCTCTCCACCTCGCACTCACTATATGTTGCTCGATCTTCTCTGAGTCCCTCCTCTCACTCTCCCTTCTTCCCACTCTCTTGAACCCCTCTCACTCTCCCTTCTTCCCACTCTCTTGAACCCCTCTCACTCCCTTCTCTATCACTCTCCCTTTCTAATACACTCCCTCTCTTGATTTCTATCTCTTTCTCAACCTCTTTTTAATCTCTCTTTATCTTTGCTTGGTCTCTATTGTCTGTCTCTATCTGTCTCTTGCTATATCGTCAGTTGCTCTCTCTTCCCTCTCTTTACTCACTCTTTTTATCCCTCAATCTCTCAACCTCTCTGTCGCTCTCCTTCCTTCCCTTTCTTTCTCATTTGCTATCTCATTTCTCTCTCTCCCTCCCCTGATCTTCTTCTCATTACTTCTCATACACTCCCTTACTTCTCCCCCCTCCGTCACTCCCTCTTTCACTCCATCCCTCCCTCTTTTTTCCCTCTCTTCTCCCTCACCTCTTTCACTCACCCACTCCCTCTCCTTTCTTCTCCCTCTCTCTCCTTCCCTCTCTCTTCTCTCACTCTCTTTTTCACTATGTTTCTCTCTCACTCTCCCTCTTCCTTCTCTCTTTCTCTCCAATTTCACTCTCACTCTGAATCCCTTCCTTTCTCTTACTCTCTCTCTCTCTCTCTCTCACTTTTTCACACTTTATTTTTGCTCTCACTCTCCCTCCCCTCCCTTCTCTCACTCTATCCCTTATACACTCTCTCACACACACACTCTATCTCCCCCCTCATTATCTTTCTCTCCCACCCTCTCCCTTACTCATGCTCTATCTTAATAGTTCTTATCTCTATTTCTCTCTCTCCTTTCCTTTCATACACACACTCTCTTTATTAAATTTAACTCATTTCCTCTTTGTCTCTCACTCTTGGGAAAAAGAAATAGTGAGAGAGAAATGAAGAGAAAGAGAAGCAAAAGAAAGAGACAGAGTGCAAGAGAGAAATAGAGAGAAGAAAGAGTGAAGAAAAAGAAAGCAAGCAAGAGAGTGAGGGAAGTGAGACAGAGAGAAAGATAGCGTGAGAAAAGAGAGTCTCAGGGAGTATAAAGAAAAAGATAGTGAATGAGAGGTAGGGAGAGCGAGATATAGAGGGAGATATGGAGAGAGAGAGAAGGCAAGTTGGACTAAAGAGAGAGACATTGAATTTGTGAATGAGGGAGAGAGGGATAGAGGACGAGAGTGAGAGGTAGTTGGAGGGAAAGAGTTTGTTAAGTGATAAGTGAGTGATGACATAGAGAAATAGAGAGTGAGTGAGAGAGAAATAGAGTACAATAGATAATGAAAAAGTGTAAGAGAGGTAGAGTGGGAGAAAGAGAGAGATAGATGGAGGGAGTTAATGGGATGGAAGATAGCAGGAGTGAGAGAGGAAGAGAGAGTGATAGAGAAGAGAGGGTGAATGAAGATATAGAGAGAGTGAGAGAGAGAGAGGGAGAGAGAGGATACAGAATGATATTTAGCGGGAAAGAGAGGGAGATTAAGTGAAAGAGAGTGAGAGGGAGAGACGGGGAGCGTGTGTGAGGGAGAAACAAGGGCGAGAGAGGGAGAGAGAGGGAGGAAGGGAAGGAAGCAAGAGAGTGAGGGTGTGAGGGAGAGAAAGACTGTGAGGAGAGAGTGGAGAGAGAGCAGTAGAAGAGAGAGTAAGTGTGAGAAAATGAATATGGAACAATAAAGAGAGAGGGAATGAGGGAGTGAGAGTGAGAGTGAAACTGAGGAGAGAGGAAGAGGGAGTGAGAAAGAAGAGTGTGAGAGAGAAATAAAGAGAAGAGAGGCTGAGGAAAGAGAGAGCGGGAGAGAGGGAAAGAGTGAGTGAGCAAGAGTAAGAGCAAGAGAGCAAGAGATAAAAAGAGCAGGAGAAAGAGATGGGCAAAGTGAGTGAAAACGGGAGGGAGAGCAAGAGAGAGGAAGTGAGGGAAAAGGGACATCAAAAGAGAGTGAGAGAGATAAAAATTAGTGGAATCAAGTGTGAGAGAGAGGAGAAGAGAGTGAGTGCAAAAGAGAGTAGAAGGAGGTAGAGAGAGGGTTTAAAGAGAGAGCAGGAAATGGAAAGGAAGAGAGAGTGAATGAAAGAGAGAGAGAGAGTGAGAAGAGAGACTTAGGGAAGGTCGAGTAAGAGTAAGTGAGTGAGGGATTATAAGTAAGGAACAACAGGAGAATGTTGAGAGAGAGGGAGCAAGAGAGTAAGAGACGGAGAGAGAATGAGAGGAATGGATTGAAGCAAGAGAGTGAGTGGGGGATAGAGTGAGAGAAAAGCAAGAGAAAAGAGAGAGCTACAAAGGAGAGTCTAAAGGGCAGTATACGATAGGGAGTATAAAGAAAAAGATAGTGAATGAGAGGTAGGGAGAGCGAGATATAGAGGGAGATATGGAGAGAGATAGCGTGTGTGTGAGGGAAATGGAGTAGTGAAAGGGAAGGAAGAAGTTAGGGAGTCAAATAATAAGAGAGAGGGAGGTTGGGTGAAAAACATAGGATAAAGTGAGAAAAAATAAGAAAGCGATTAAAGTGCAAGTTTGAAGAAGAGATGAATGGTGCCAATGAAAGTGAGGAAGCAAGAGAAAAGTGAAATTTAAAGAGCAAGAGAGTGAGCGAAGGAGTGAGAGAGAAAAATGTATAAAGAAAGTGGGAGAAAGTGATAAGAAGAGTAAGGTAAAGAGAGTGAGATATATGGAGAGAAGGAGAGAGGAAGGGAGGGAGTAGAAGAGGGAGGAGGGGAGAGGAAGAGATGTGTGAGAGAAGGTGAGAAATAATGAGAAAGAAAAGAGGCAGTGAGAGCTGATAGTGGGACTGAAATAGAGAGAAGTAGGGAGAGAGGGAGAGTGAGAGAAAGTTAGGGATTGAGTTAGAGAAGGAGAGAGTATAAAGGGCAACATAAGCGAGAGCAAAAGACCAAGAAATAGAGATAAAACAGAGAGTACGATATAGAGCATGAGTGGTAAAGTGAAAAATAGAGAGATCGGAGGCCACGAGAAAGATTGAAGAGAGAGAGGGAGAGAAATAGAGAGAAGAAAGAGTGAGGAAAAAGAAAGCGAGCAAGAGAGTTGAGGGAAGTGAGACAGAGAGAAAGATAGCGTGCGTGTGAGAGGGAAATAGAGTAGAGTGAAAGGGAAGGAAGGAGATAGGGAGTCAAATAATAAGAGAGAGGGAGGTTGGGTAAAAAACATAGGATAAAGTGAGAAAAAAATAAGAAAGCGATTAAAGTGCAAGATTGAAGAAGAGATGAAAGGTGCCAAAGAAAGTGAGGAAGCAAGAGAAAAGTGAAATTTAAAGAGCAAGAGAGTGAGCAAAGGAGTGAGAGAGAAAAATGTATAAAGAAAGTGGGAGAAAGTGATAAGAAGAGTAAGGTAAAAAGAGTGAGATATATGGAGAGAGAATGAGAGAGGAAGGGAGGGAGTAGAAGAGGGAGGAGGGGAGAGGAAGAGATGTGTGAGAGAATGTGAGAAATAGTGAGAAAGAGAAGAGGCAGTGAGAGCTGATAGTGGGATTGATATAGAGAGAAGTAGGGAGAGAGGGAGAGTGAGAGAAAGTTAGGGGTTGAGTTATAGAAGGAGAGAGTATAAAGGGCAACATAAGAGAGAGCTAAAGACCAAGAAATAGAGATAAAACAAAGAGTGCGATAGAGAGCATGAGTGATAAGGTGAAAAAATAGAGAGATCGCAGGCCACGAGAAAGATTGAAGAGAGAGAGGGAGAGAAATAGAGAGAAGAAAGAGTGAGGAAAAAGAAAGTAAGCAAGAGAGTGAGGGAAGTGAGACAGAGAGAAAGATAGCGTGTGTGTGAGGGAAATAGAGTAGAGTGAAAGGGAAGGAAGGAGTTAGGGAGTCAAAAAATAAGAGAGTGGGAGGTTGGGTGAAAAACGTAGGATAAGGTGAAAAAATAAGAAAGCAATTAAAGTGCAAGATTGAAGAAGAGATGAAATGTGCCAAAGAAAGTGAGGACGCAAGAGAAAAGTGAAATTTAAAGAGCAAGAGAGTGAGCGAAGGAGTGATAGAGAAAAATGTATAAAGAAAGTGGGAGAATGTGATAAGAAGAGTAAGGTAAAGAGAGTGAGATATATTTAGAGAGAAGGAGAGAGGAAGGGAGGAAGTAGAAGAGGGAGGAGGGGAGAGGAAGAGATGTGTGAGAGAAGGTGAGAAATAATGAGAAAGAGAAGAGGCAGTGAGAGCTGATAGTGGGACTGAAATAGAGAGAAGTAGGGAGAGAGGGAGAGTGAGAGAAAGTTAGGGATTGAGTTAGAGAAGGAGAGAGTATAAAGGACAACATAAGAGAGAGCAAAAGATCAAGAAATAGAGATAAAACAGAGAGTGGATACAGAGCATGAGTGGTAAAGTGAAAAAATAGAGAGATCGGAGGCCACGAGAAAGATTGAAGAGAGAGAGGGAGCAAGGGAGGTAGAGAGAGTGTGAGAGAGAAATAGAGTACTAGTATATTGAGCAAGAGAGAGTGAGCGAGAAGGGGAGAGAGAAAGAGAGCAAAAGAATGGATGATAAAGAGTGAGAGAGAGGACTTATAAAGGGAGAGAGGGAGAGAAATTGCGAGAGAGAGAGAGAGATAAGAAAGCATGGGTGAGAGAGGGAGGGAGGGTGGGAGGGGGGAGAGAGGGGAGGTGGGAGGATGGATGAAGAGAAATAGAGAGAGAAGAGGAAAAAGAACTGTAGAGAGTAAGAGAGAGATAACAAGAGTGAAAGGATGAAAAATGGAGTGGGCTAAGTTGAAGAGATGGAGGGAACGACAGAAGAGAGAGGGAGTGAGAGAGAAATAGGGAGAGAAGAGAGTGAGAGAAAGAGGGAAATAGAGTTTGAGAGGTAGAATTAACGGAGAGAGAGTGAGAGAGAAGATAGTGAAAAAGGGTGAGAAAGTTAGTGAGTAAGAGAGAGAGTGAAATTTAATAGAAAGAAAAGAAGAAATAAAAGGAGAGGGAAGAGATATCGAGAGAAGAGAGAGAAAATGAGAGAAAGTGAAAGAAAGTAAGAGAGCGAGCAAGAGAGAATGATTGAGGGGGATAGTGGGTGTGAAAAATCAGAGAGAGAGACCAATAGAATACAAAGTAAAAGAGACAACAAAGGGCGAGAAAGAGAGAGTAGGAGAGAGAGATTTAAATGAGAGTGAGAGGAGGGAGAAAGAGGGAGAAAGAAATAGAAAGAGATGACAATGGTGGAAGTTAGAGCATAAATGAGTGAGAGGACCTCTATCTTCTCTATTTCTCTGTCACTCTTCCTCTACTGTTCTCTCACTCTCCCTCATCCTTTCTCTCTCATTCTCTCCATCCCACTTCTTTCCCTCCCTCCCTCTCTCTCTATCCCAATCTCTCTCCCTCTCTCTCCCTCTCTCCCACTTCATCTTCCTCTCTCCTTCTCACTCATTCTCTAAATCTCATTCCCTTTCTCAATCTTGATCACTATCTTTTACTCTTCCTCTCTTGCTTCCTATCTCTCTCTCTCTCTTAAATCTTTCTTTCTTTCTCTCCCTCACTCCTCCCTCTTTAATCTCTCCGACTCTCTCCTTCTATCTCCCTCTTTTTCACTCTCTCCCGTACACTTACCTCTATCCCTCTCTTTCTCGCTCTCTCCCTTTCTCACTATGTCTCACTCTCTATTAAGCTTCTTTCTTTTTTACTACAATCTCTCTCACTCTCTTTTCTTTCTCTTTACTCACTTTTTATCTTCCTATATCCATTGCTCTAAATCTCTCTCCCTTCCTCTTGCTCTATTCCTTCTCTTTTTCTCTTTTGCCTTGTCACTCTCTACCCTCCTCGCTCTGTCACTCTCTTTAATTTCACTCTCACTTTTACTCCCTCACTCGCTTCTCTGTCTCTTTTTCTCCAACACTCTTTCTCCCTCTCTCTCTCTCTATCTCAGTAACTCTCTCTTGCTCCATTCATCATTCTCTCTCTTGCTCCATCTCTCTTTATCTCCTTCACACTCGCTATTCTCTCTCCCACTTTCATTCGCTATCTCACACTTCTGACTCAACTTCTCTCTTACTCTTCTCACTCTTTCTCGTCCTCTATCCCCCACTCTCTTTCTCTATTTCTCTCAGTTCACTCTTTTCTTTCTCTATTTCTCACGCTCTCTCCCACTTTCCCTTCTTGGTTCTCCCTCTCTCTCCACCTCTCTCTCTTGTTCTCTCTCTCATTCATTTATTCTCCCTCCTTGCTTACAGTTTCTTTTTCTATCTTCCCTCACTCTCCTTCTCTCCCTATATCTCACTCATACATTTCCTCCTTCACTCCCTTCCTTTCTCTTTTTCATTGTTTTTTCTCTCTTTCTCTTTTATTTCTCACACCTCTCTAACTCTTTTTCACTTCTCTCACACTCCCCACTATCTCTCTCCCTCCTCTTAATCCTTCTCTCTTTTATTTCATTGATTACACATTGTCACACACTTCTCTCTCTCACTTTCTCACTCCCTCTCTCCCTACCTCCCACCCTCCCTCATTTGCCTCCTCTATTTCTTACTCACTTTTCTTTACTCTTGTTCATACACACACTCTCTCTCAATCTATATATCTATGTTGTTTGCAGTAGTACAACGACTGAGTGAGAGAGAGAAATACATAGTGAGAAAGAGTGAAGGAGGGAGTGAACTAAGTTGAAATGTGGGAGGGAGCGACAGATGGAGAGAGAGAGAAAGATAAATTAGGAGACAATAGAGTTAGAGAAATAGGGAAATGGAGATAGGAAGAGTGAGGGGGATAGAGAGCAAGAAAGAGAGAACGACAGAAAATAGAGGGTGAGAAAGAGAGGGAATAAGAGTGAGAGTGAAATTTAATAGAGAGATGGAGAGATATAAGGAGAGGGAAGAGAGAGGAAGTTAGAGAGTAAAAGAAAACAAGAGAACGAGCAAGAGAGAATGTTTATGGAGATTGCAGGTGGGAAAAAATTATAGAAGATAGACCAACATTATACAAAGTAAAAGAGAAACAACGAAGAGTGAGAAAGAGAGAGGGAGAAAGTAAGAGAGATTCAAGTGAAAGGAAGTGATGGAGAGGGAGAGAAGAAAAAAAGAGAAAAGAGTGTGGGGGAAGATAGAGCAAGAGGGAGTGAGTGAGAGGGTCCTCTCTCTTGCTCGTTCTTTTCTTACTTTCTCTTTTCTCTATTACTCTCTCACTCTTCCTCTCCCATTCTCCAGCTCGCTCTCTTTCGTCCTTTCTCACTCAGTCTCTTTGTCCCGCTTCCCTCCCTCCCACTCTCTCTATCTCAATCTCTCTCCCACTATGTCCCTCTTTCTGCCTCCATCTCTCTCTCATTGTTTTCTACTCACTCATTCTCGTAATATCCCTCTCTATCTCAATCTAGCTCATTATATTTTTCTTTATCTTCCTCTCTCGCTTCCTATCTCTCTTAAATCTTTCTTTCTCTCACTCCCTCTCTTATCCTCTCTCTTCAATCTCTCAAGGGATACGGACAAAGAATGAGAGATGAGGGAGTGAAAGATAGAGAGAAAAGAGCAAGAGAGCAAGAATGAACGAATAGAGAGTGAAGAGATAGAGCGAGGGGAGCGTGAGAGAGAATGAGTGAGAGGAAGAGAGATAGAGAGAAAGAGAACATAGAGAAATTGTTAGTGTAAGCGTGATGAGGGGTAAGAGAGGGTGGGAAAGAGCAAGAAATGAAGCTAAAGGTCCAGGAAGAGATTGTGGGAGACAATGATGAACAAGGAGGGACATCTTTCCCTCTCTATCTCTCTCTATTGCTTCCCCGCAATCTCTCTCCCTTTCTTGCCCTCTCTACTTCACATTCTTTCTCTGCCTCTGTCTCTCTCAGCCTCCTTCCCTTTCTCCCTCTCAATCTTATTCTCTCTTTATATATTGCTCTTCCCTCTCTTCCTCTCACTCTCCCACATTCCATCTCTCTCCCCACTTCTTTCCTCCCTCTTTCTCTTTCTCTCTCTCACTCTACCTCACTTTACATTCTCACTCCCACTCTCAGTCTGCTAATCTCTCTCTTGCACGTTCTCTCTATTCTCTCACTCTCTTTTATTGGCTTTCTCCATCTTTTTCTCTCTTACTTTATGTACCCTTTCTCTTTTCTCTTCTCTCTCTCTCCCTCCCCTCCCTCCTTTCCTCTCTCTTTCTCTCTTTCACTCTCATCTTTATCACCTTTCTCTCTTTATTTATCCCTACCTCCTACTTTTTCTTGACCCTTGTCTCTCATTTTTATCTTTCATTTCTTTTTTTCACCTTTCCTCTCTATCTTAGTCTCCATTATCTTACATCTTTCTCTCTCCTTCTCACTGTCTCTCTAACTACACTCTCTCCCTTGTTATCTGCATCATGATCTCTCTATCCCGTCCTCTCTCTCTCTCACTCACTCACTCTATCTCTCTTGCTCTCTATATCCCTTCCTCTCTCTCTCCCTCTCTCTCTCACTCTTGCTTGCTTGCTCTTTCTCTCTCACTCCCCTTTACCTTGCTCCCTATCCCTCTCTATTACTTTCTCTCTCTCCGACTTCATCTCCCTCAATCGATCACTCTCTCTAACTCTCAACCACTCCAACTCCCCACATCTTTATTTCTGCTCCCTCACTCTCCCGCCCTTTATTTCTCTCTCCACTCTCTCTTTTGCTTCTGCTCCCTTACTCTCCCTCCATCTCTCTCCACCTCTCAAAATCTTTATCTCACTTTCTATACCTCTCCTTCTCTCTAACTCTCTCTATTATTAATAGTAGCTCTCTCCTCAACTCTTGCAAGTCTCAATCATTTGCTTTCTTCTTTTTATATCTCTTTTCTTCTCACTAGATCTTATACCCTGTCTCTTCCATCTCTCTTATACTCTATTTCTCACCATCTCACTCTCACTATCTTTCTCTCTATCTCTTGTTATCATCTTTTTCTCTCTCTTGCCCTCTCATCTCTCTTTTTCTTGCACTTCTTTCTCTCTCCTTATGCCTCCTTCCATCTTTCTCTCAGTCTCTCCTCCACTCTTGCTCTTTCACACTCTCCCCTCTCTCATTCTCCATCTCTCTACCTATCTTTTTCATTATTCAACCTTGCTCCCTCTTTCTCCTACATCTCCCCTCTTAGTATTTCTCTTTGTGTTTATCTCACTCCCTTTGACACTCTTTATCCCTACCTCTCCATCACTCTCTCTTCTCTATCTCAGTCTCAAACTCTCAGTCTCTCATTCTTGCTATCAATCTATCACTCTCTCCATATCTCTCATTTTAACATTCTCTACCCGCCTTCTCTTTTTGCTCTCTCTTGCTTACTTTTGAGTGAGAGGGAGAGAGAGGAGGGCAATAGAATGAGTGAGAGAGAAAGAGATCGAGAGAGAGAGAGAGATAGCAAGAAAGATCAAGAGTAAGAGGGGAGAGAGAGGGAGAGAATGTGTAAAAGAAAGAGGTGAGGGAGAGAGACATAAAGATAGATTGAAGAAAGGGAGTGACAGAGATAGAGTGAGGTAAGTAGAGAGAGCAGACAAAGTGAAAGAGCAAGAGATAATGAGATAGAGGAAAAGAGGAAGGGAGAATAAGAGAATAAGCGAGAGAGAGAGAGAGAGGGATAGAGTGAGAGCAAGGGAGGGAGGGAAAGTGATTGAATGGGAGGGAGGGAGGCATGAGAGAGAGAGGGGCAGCGGGGGTATAGAAGAAAAAGAGTGAGAGGAGACAGCGAAGAGAGACTAATACAAGAAAGAGTAAGTGTGCTCACAAGAGAGAGAGAATAGAGAGTGAGGGAGGGAAGGAGGCAAGGAAGGAGAGAAAGTAATAAACAATGAAAGAGAAGGGGGAGAGAGAGAAAAGGAGAGAATGAGAGGATGGGAGAGAGTTAGAGGATAAATATAGGAAGATAAAGAGTGAGTAAAGGGAGAGAGAAGAGAACAAGAGAGAGCAGAGAGCGAGAGACTGACATAAATGAAAGTGTGAAACATAGTGAGAAAGGGAGATACAGAGGGAAAGATTATGGCAGGGAGTGAAAAGAGAGATATAGTGGGAGAGGAGAGAGATTAGGAGAGAGGAGTGAGAGAGGGAGAGAGAGAAAGAAAGATTCAAGAGAGAGATAGGAAGCGAGAGAGGAAAAGAGCACAAAAGATTGTGCGCAAGATTGAGATAGGGCGGGAGAGTGAGATAATGAGTGGGAAGGAAAGGAGGAGAGAAGGAGATGTGAGAGAGAGTGAGATAAAAGGAGAGTGAAAAAGGGTGAGAGGGAGAGAAATTGAGATAGAGAGAGTTAGAGGGAGGGTAGCGGAGGGAGAGCATGAGAGATAAAGATGTGAGAGAGAGTGAGATAAAGGGAGAGTGAAAGAGAGTGAGATAAAGGGAGAGTGAGAGAGAAATAGAGAAAAGGGAAAGTGAGAGTAGAGAGAGCAAGATTGCGGGAATGAGAGAGAGCGATAAAGAAAATGAGAGGGAGGGGGAGGGAGTGAATGAGTGAGTGCAAGAGGAGAGAGAGAGGAGTGCGATAGGGAGAGAGGGACAATGAGAGGGAAGGAGGGATTGAAAAGGGGAGAGATCGAGTTGGAAAGAGAGATGTAAGAGAAAAAAATAACAAATGATGAGATGGATATGAGGGGAGAGAGTAAGATGTGAGAAAAATTGAGAAAGAGTGTGAGAGGGGGAGTGAGAGAGAGTGTGAGAAATTTAGGGAAAGAAAGAGAGAGTAAAGAGAGAGACATGAGGGAGATGAAATAGAGAGGTGGCAAAAGAGAGACAGAGAGGTGGCAAAAGAGAGAGAGACGGAGAGGTGGCAAAAGAGAGCAAAGAAACAATAAAGAGAGATGAAATAGAGAGTGGGAGAGAGAGCAAGAGAGTGAGTGAAGATAGGGATTTAAGTGTGGTCGAGAGGGAGAGAGGATGAGGTAGAAATAGAGAGAGAAGACAGACTCAGGGAAGATAGAGCAGAAGACAGTGAGGGAGATATAGAGGGAGTTATGGGGAGAGTTGGAAGAGAGGAAGATATAAAAAAGGGAAGTGAGAAAAATAGAGATAGAGAGTGGGGTGATTGAGGAAGAAAATGAGAGAGAAAAGAAGTTGGCAGAGAATAAAGAGTGCAAGCATTGTAGCGATAGAAAGTGAAAGAGATAAAAAAGGGAGTAGGAGTGAGAGTGAAGCTGAAGTGTGAGAATGGGTGAAGAGAGAGTAAGTGAATAAGAGCAAATTCCTCCTTACTCATTCTCTCCATCTCTCTCATGCTCTCTCCCACTTACTTTTCCTGACTCTCCCTCTCTAACCAACTCTCTCTCATCCTCTCTGTCATTCTCTGATTCTCCATCTTCTCTCTTTCTCCATCGTCCCTCATTCTCCTCTCCTAATATTTCCCTCTCTCACTTCCTACTTTTCTCCCTTCATCTTTCTTTCTCATTGTTTGTTCTCTCTTTCTTCCTCTTTTATTTCTCGCACTTCTATAACTCTTTCTCTTCATCTTTCTTTCTCATTGTTTGTTCTCTCTCTTCCTCACTCACACACATAATCTCTCTCTTTAATCAATTTTTCTCTCCCCTATCCCTCACACATACTCTCTCTTGCTCTCCAACTTTTATCTCTCTCAATTCCTCTCTCATCTCTCTGACACGTTCCCTCTCACTTCTCTCTCTGTCTCTCTCCCTCTCACCCACCCTCTCTGTCTCCTCTATGTATATATTGCTCTTGATCCCTTTCTCACTCTCTCTTTCATTCTCTCACTCTCTATCTCTATCTTCTCTTCCTCCCTCCCTCAGTCACACTCTCTCTCCCTTCTCACCCTTCTAATATCTTTTTTCTCTCTGTTGACCCTCTCTCTCTTTCCCTTTCTTATATCCTCTTTTCTCCCTCACTCTCCTTACCTATTCTCTCAAGTTCACTTTCACTGTCCACTATTGTTATCTTTATTTATCTCACTCTCTCCCTTTATCATCCTCACTCTCTCATTCGTGCCCTTTCTAGGTCTGCTCACTCTTGTCTCTCCATCTCACAGACACACTCTCTCTCAATCTTTCTCTCTCTCACCCTCTTTAGCTCCATTTCTTGTTCTCTATCTCACTCTCCCTTAGTACTGTGTTCGTTCTTGCAACTCTCTCCTCTCTCTCCCTGACTCCTTTTTCTCTCTTCACTCTTTATCTTCTTCTCTACTATTGTCTCTCTCCCTCTCTCTCTTTTTCTCAATCTCTAGTTCCCTTTCTCTATATATTCTCCTTTCCCTCTCCATTGTAGCTCTCCTTTATCTTTTTCTTCTTACTCTTTTCTTATTCTATCCTCCACTAGCTCTTTCTCTTCCTCTTGCTTCCATCACTCCCTCTCTGTTTCTCCCTCTTCCCTCTCTCCCTCCCTCCCTTCCTCTCCCTCCTATGCCCCTCTCTACCTCCCTCTCTCTCTCTCACCATTCTTCTGTTACCCCCTCTTTACCTCTCACTCACTTACTCTTAATCTTCTCACAGCCTCTCTTCTCACTCTCTCACTTTATCTTACCTACTCTCTCTTTAAACCCTCTCACATCCTCCAATCTCTCTTTCTCCTTCACTACCTGCATCTCTCTCTCACGTTCTATTCCACCTCTCTCTCTCTCTCGCTATCTCTTTTGTCTCTCAATTTTGACCCTCACATTATCCCTCACTAGCTCTGTCTCTCTCTCCCTCCCTCTTTCACTCCCTTAATCTCTCTCTTCCACTCTAATTATCTCTCTCTTTCTTTCTCCTTCGCTCGCTCTCTCCCTCTCTCATGCTCTCTATTCCCTCACACTCTCCTCTCTCTACTTCTCTATCACACTCTCTCCCTTTCTCGTTCCCTCTTTTGCTCTTTTCAGTTTCACTCTCACTCTTACTACCTCTCTCCCTCGCTCTATGTCCACTCTCTCTCACCCACTCTTATACTGCTCTCTTATCTCTCTCTCATCTCAAACTTCCACTCCCTCTCTATCCCTTTCTCTTGCCTCTTCCTTCCCTCTCTCTCCCTCTCTCAGTCTCTCTTTAGCTCTCTCAAACATACTATCACCTCCCTTTCTCACACTTTTCAGTTCATTCCCGCTCTCTCTCTCATAAAATCTCCTTCTCTAACCCCTCTCTCACTCTCACTATCACTCATGCTCTATATATCTTCCATCACTCTCTCTCACTAACTCTCACTTCCTCTCACACTCCCACTCTTCAATCTCTCACACTCTCCCTCCTTCTCTCACTTTCTCACTCTCTCCCTCGTTTATTTCTCTATTTATGACATCACTTTTCTTTCTATTTAGCTCTATGTCTCTCTCTTTCTCTCTCACACAATCTCTCTTACTTTTATCACTTCAT
>JAKZJZ010001181.1:0-30513 GCA_022702705.1 Papilionanthe hookeriana x Papilionanthe teres
ATCTGGAAGATCAAATTTGAGATTTGATAGAGATGAGATTTGAAATTTGGAAAGATTGAATTTGAGATTTGATAGAGATTTGGAATCTGGAAAGATTGAATTTGAAATTTGGAAGGATGAGTTTGAACTCGGTTGAAATTTGATTTAAGATTTGATTTGAAATTTGGAAGATCACGTTTGAAATTTGATTGAGAATTTGATTTAACATTTATGTTGATTTTGTTTATCTTTCAATGATTCAAATTTTATTTTGTTGTTTGTTTAATGTTCATGTGAATTTGGTGTTTGTCATTTTCTTTTTTTTTTTTTTTTTTTTTTTTGGTTCGGACCCAATCATAAGTAATCACTTCACCCGTGCTTCTAGGGATGGAAAGTTCATTCCTTCGAAACATCAGGTAGCGTAATACTTTTTCAAGTATCGTCCATTGATCGGAAGCATATGTCGTTCTCCTTGGCAATTCACTAGGCTGGTAGGAGCCTCACGAGTAGATCGCCTCGACTACAAATGGTCCTTCCCGAGTGGGTTCAAATTTTCCCTCTATCTTGCGGTGTGCAAGAATAGGTCTTTTGAGAACGAGAACTAAATCACCAACTTTGAAGGTTCTTGGGCGGACCGGTTTGTCATGGGCTTGAATCATCTTAGCTTGGTATAGTTCTAGATTACGTTGCTGCTGCAAGTCTTTTCCCTTCCGGGCTCTCTAATTCTTCGAGTCGTAATTTGGCATTCTCTTCGTTGTGATTTTATTTGCAGCTGCAATTCTGAGTGAAGGGAGCTGAACCTCTAAAGGTAACACTGCCTCGGACCCATACACCAGAGCGTAAGGTGTAGCTTGCGTAGGGGTTCTGAAGGTTGTCCGGTAGGCCCATAAGGCTTCTAACAACTTCTCGTGCCAATTTCTCTTATTGTCGTCTAAAGTCTTCTTTAAAATTTGAACGAGAGTTTTATTAAAAGCCTCGACGAGGCCGTTTGCTCTTGGGTAGTAAATTGTTGAATATCGCCGATCGATTCCGTGTCTCCGACAAAATTGTTGATTTGTGTGCTTCGAAGGCTGACCCATTATACGAGATGATCTGCGCGGCACTCCGAAACGGTAGACAACTTGGTTCTTGAAAAATTGTAGTACGTGATGTGCTTTCACTTCTCCGAGTGGAGCCGCCTCGCCCACTTGGAAAAGTAATGCGTAGGCTGCAAGAATGAAGCGATGTCCTTTTGACGACGGCGGTTCTATTGGACCCACTATATCCGTGCCCCGACATTCGAATGGCCGCGATGCGATTGTCGGATGTAGCACATTTGGAGGTTGGTGTAGAACCACTCCGTGCACTTGACACGGTGACGGCTCTTGGCGATTTTCATGCGGTCGGTCATCATCGAGGGCCGGTAGTACCCTAGTCTTTTAATTTTCATTTTCATCTTTGGACCCGGTCGATGAGCGCCACGGAGTCCCGAATGCACTTCCTTAACAATTTCACGGGCTTCGGACCCGCTTAGGCACCTTAGCCACATTTGATCAAAAGACCTTACGTATAATGTGTTGTTTATTAGTGCGTAGGACGGAGTTCTTTTCTTGATCCGATGGGCTAACGACCTATCGTCCGAGTAGTTTTCTGTTTGTAGGTAATCCATCGATGGCTGTCGCCGATCTTCCGTGTTTTTACATCACTTCTTCTGATTGATCCTTCTTCCTTTTCGATTTGTGTATCGTGTCGATGTCAAGCTGTGATAGGACACGGCGTCAGTGAGCCGACACTTCCATCTGATTCATCTTGCAAACGAGCAAATTCTTTTGCGAGACGAGCTAGCGCATCCGCTAGAGCGTTTTCTTTTGAGGAATTTTGTAGATTGTCACATTTGGAATTTGTTCTAACAGTTGTATGGCATACTTGGAAGTATTGCTCGAGTCTTGGTTTTAAAATTCGTATCTTGTCCGGCGATCCGTTGAATGATTAACTGTGAATCCCCGTAGATTTTGATGTACGTTATCCCCATTTGAATAGTTAATTCCGGTCCGTTATGAGGGCTTCGTATTCCGCTTCGTTGTTTGTACATGGTTCTGTCAAGTGGTAGGAGTATCTTAACATCCCCCGCTCCGGTGTTATAAAGATTAGCCTGATTCCTGCCTTACCGGGCACTATCACTTGCGATTCTTCGTCTTTGTGCGATGAAGATGCTCCGTCGAAATATAATTCCCAACGTCGATCATCAAGGTCTTCTAGGTTCATTATTTGTTCATCTGGCAGATCGTCATTGAGAGGAGATTCTGCCGGCAAAGGGTGTGCTGGCAAGGAAGTCTGCTAAGACTTGTCCCTTTACGGCACGAAGAGGCACGAAAGTTATATCGAATTGCAATAATATCATTGACCATCCGGCAAGTCCGCCGGAAGCGTTGGACGAGTCATCAAGTATTGCAATGGATTAAACTTCGAGATCGAGGTTGACCTTATGAGAAAGCATGTAATGCACGAGCTTTTGAGCGGCGAAGATCGGGGCCAAACAATGCTTTTCAATTGCGGGATACCTTATTTCCGTCGGCGATAAACGACGACTTAGGTAATAAAGAGCATTTTCTTTACCCTCATCATTGACACAGGCTAACGGGGCTCCGAGAGAGTCGTCTAAAGCCGCGGTATAAAGTATTAGCGGTCTACACGAGGCTCAGAGTTGCTAAGACGGGAGGTGTCATTAAATATTGTTTAATGTCCTCGAAGGCCCTACGGCATTTCTCTTCCCAAATAAATTTGGCGTCCTTTTTAACTAGTGCTGAGAAAGGCTGACACCTACCGACGGGTTTGAGATAAAGCATCGAAGATATGCCGGCTTCCCTTGAAAAGATCGTAGTTGTTTTAAGGTTTTGGGAGGCGGCATTTCTAAGATAGCTTTAATCTTTTCCGGATCGATTTCAATTCCACGATGTCGGACAACGAATCCTAAGAATTTCCGGAGGTGACGCCGAAGGCGCATTTTAAGGGATTCATCTTAAGGTTAAATTGCCTTAATCGTTCGAAAACAATTCTCAAATCATACAAGTGGTTGTCCTTTACTTTGCTTTTGATGACCACATCGTCCACGTAGCATTCGACTTGATTATGGATGAGATCATCAAAAATTCTTGTCATTGCTCTTTGGTAGGTTGCTCCTGCGTTCTTCGATCCGAAATGGCATCAACTGCGTAGCAAAATACTCCGATCGGCGTTACGAATGCTTGTAAGCTTTTCATCTTCTGGAGCCATTTTTATTTGGTTGTATCACGAAGATCCATCCATGAATGAGAATATTTCGTGTGTTGAAGCGATGTCGATCATTAATTCCGGGATCGGTAGAGGAAATTCATCTTTTGGACATGCTTTGTTTAAATCTGCGAAATCCACACAAATTCGATCGACCATTCTTCTTCCTGGCTGGTACCACGTTGGCTAACCAAGTCGGGTATTGTTCTTCACGGACAAATTTAGCGTCTATTAGCTTTTTAACCTCGGCTATGACTTGTTGTTCGATTTCTAGACGCATTCTTCGGGACCTTGTCGATCGGAGCAGTAGGGTCCACTCCTAGTTTATGGACTGCGACCTGCGGAGCTAAACACGGCATCTCATCGTAGCTCCAAGCAAAACGGTCTTTGAATTCCATTAATAACTTGATTATTTCTTTGGAGTCTTCTTTATTGAGTAAGGAGCTAACAAAGGTAGGTCTAGGTTCTTCGCTAGTACCTAAGTTAACTTCTATTAACTCATCTATCGTAGATTTGATTTCTTCTTCGAATTCGGTGGAGCGTCTCCGATTTGCAAATCTTCGAGTTCTTCCGTAGTTTCCATGCGGTTTTCATTAGATTCGCGAGTGACAACCAAGCAAAATTCGGTATCGTCAGCTGATCCTATCGTGCCGAATCCGAGACCATGTTTTGAGTTGGGTGGACGACCGGAGTTATTCCATAAATTTTCAAAACGTTGTGATTGACCTTTTGTCCACTTGTCGAGGTAAGAAACCACGTTGAATTAAATTTTGAACACGGGGAGAGTACCACTCAAAAGGCAATTCCATTAATTCGATGAAGTAGCATCTTCAAGTTGTACATTATTTTCGGTTTTGGAGGAAGAAGCACCACGGTAGAATTTGATTGGTTTTGCACCACCGCTACGTACCTCTTTGACCTCCATACCCTCGATCTTATTAGAATGGATCGGGGTCAGGGTCATAGTATGTACATAGTGGTTAATCTTCTCGTACATTGATTTATATTCTTCGTTTCTTTCATCTTCTATAGGGATTTTGAATTGCGGCTTCTTTCGACTTATTGTCGCTGCTTCTTGTTTGATTTCTCTTTCTTCTTCGAAACTATCTTCCCGATCGACATTGATGGTTGGTTTCCTCGTCCGATCGTCCTAATGTCTCTACCACGACCTCGTCCCCGGCCTCGACCTCGGATGCGAGTTGTGGAGAAACCTTCACCATCTCGCCGTAAGGGAGTGGTGAGTGACTGTTGGACTAGAACTTCGGGTTCTTCGTTGTCCCGAACTTTCTTTGCTTCATTTGTTATAGTATCTCCGGAGAAGATCGTTTTCTTCGGCGGTGCATAATAAGCTGCATCCTCGTGGATTCCAATTTCATGTACGGAGAATGGTTGTAAGTCACCTTTGATGCACTGTTCTCCTCCATCGTAGTATTTAATACATTGATGTAGAGATGATGGTACCATCCTGTTTTCATGTATCCATGGTCGGCCCAGTAGAGCGTTGAATGACGTTTCTGAATCAATTATGTGAAATTTCGCGGTTGTCTTTGCTAAGTCACCGGTCTTCATTAGCAGTGTTATTGAGCCGAGGGCTCTTTCTCCTTTCTGATTGAATCCTCTTAATAACATTTTGTCCGCCTCGAGCTCGCGGGCATCAATTTCCAAGTATGCTAGCGTTCGAAGATTCATTATATTGATTGATGCTCCTGGATCCACCAATACTCTGGAGAGTGTAAATTTTCGATTGTAACTGAAATGTACAACGGTCGGTTGTGATCTGCTGTTCCAAGTAGTAGGTCGTCGTCTGTGAAGGTAACACCTCGCTGTTCTTTTAACGAGCAAACCTCATCTAGGGACTCTCCGGCCATTTGAGCTAAGCAAATTTCTGGATCAAGTAAGGCCTTGATCAGAGCTTCTCTCATCTCCTTTGATAAGATGAGAGCGTCGTAGATGCTCGGTTTGGTCGGTAGTTTCCTAAGATGGGCTAGCACGTTGTAGTCTACTTTGTTTTCATGTGTCTCTGCTTCTTCTCGAATGGGTATTTCTTCTGCTGGGGTTGGTTCTTCACGAACGACCACACCTTTCCTTTGTCTTTTGGACCCATTCTCGGAGGTAGAACTTTTCCACTTCTTAAGTTGACTTCGTAATTTCCTGCGAATCTATCGTTGAGCTTGCGGTGTCTTTTCATGAATCGGAATGACGAGCTCTTCCGGATTAGCTTCGAGTACGAAGGCTCTAACTCGATCGTGACTGGAGCTCCTCGAAACTCGCAGATAGATTCGTTGCTTGTTGAACTCTCGTAGCCTCCTTGATGGATGTCTTCTTTGTTATTTTGTTCGTCGAGATCGTGTATGATTTGAGAATTGTCGTTTATATCGAAATCGATATCCGGATTATCGTTAGTTACGTAATCGTTAGAAACAGTCAAAACGTAGCCAACGCCATCACCCTTATCATTATATGATCCCACCGAAGTGAGCAGATAATCATACGAGTCGGGGGTTCGAGGGATTTCTCCCCGAATCGGAAACAACTATCCTAGGATAAGCGGCCCCTAGTCCAGCCTTAGGTGCCTCGGTCTTCTCTTCTTCGTCAATTTTCTTCTTCTCTTCGATCGTCTCCTGTTGAGGTGGTTCTTCTATCGCAAGTGATAGTACGGCTTAACGAGTTTCGAACTCCGAATTGAAGCTCGCACGAAGCGGTTCGGATGCTTTGTCTAAAATCTTTTCGAAGACCTCGTCCAAGCGGTAGTCCATCCATCGTCGGTCGTATAGGGATCTATCGGAATGATGGGATCGGTCGAGATAACATTGACGGAACCTCCTTTACGGGGTTCCTTCATGTACTCCTTCGGGATCGTTATATTCCTTTCCGCGAGGTTGTCATTGAGCCAACTTTTGAAGGTAATGCAATCTTCTATTTTGTGTCCGAGCATTTGGTGGTAAGGGCGAAAGTTGGGATCACCTTTCTTGTTGACTTCCTGCGGTCTTTTAGGCTCGGCGGTGGAAATCCGGAGTCTTCATCGGACTACGGAACATTTTCGGCATCGCTTCATTCTTGAACGGATATTCTGCCTTTCAAAAGCTCTCTTAATGTACGTTGCGGACGAGGTGGTTGTTCATATTGCGGAGATGAGTGATAGGCTGGGCCGGGGTTGCTGGTAATTCTGTTGTGGTTGTTGCGGCCGTTACGGTGGTATTTGCATCGGTTGCTTGCCTTTGTCAACTGCTTTGCGACGATCCCGGATTTCTTTTCAAAAGTCTTTACGAGGCTTTTGTTTATCCGTCTTGTCGGTGAAACTTAATTGTTTCGCCTCTTCTTGCAAGCTTCGGCCTTGCTTAACAACTTCTCGAAAGTCTTAATAGTGAATCCCTTGAGGAGAAGTGCTATCGGGCCATGAATGCTTTTTAGCAAAATGCCGAGTGCATCTTGTTCTTGCGGTTGTGGTTCACACTTCATACTTAAGTTCCTCCATCGGAGTATGTAATCCACCAAAGTTTCATTCGGCTTACGCTTCTCTACCACTAAATCACCTATAGTGATGTGGTGCTTGAGCTCCGGCGAATCGCTTGATGAAGAGGTTCTCTAGCTGCGAGAATGTCTTTACCGAACCGTTTGGTAATTCGCATACCGGTCGAAGGCGATTCCGACAGAGCTGGCGACGAGCTGTCGGAAGAGTAATGCATCGCTCCCGCCGGCATTGCAACAAGCGGCACGAAAGTGTGCCACATCTTTGTCGGGGGTTCCGGTTCCGTCGAAGGTCTTGAACGGAGGTGGTACGAAGCCTTTCGGGTATTGGACGGCGTCGAATTCTTCGGGGTAAGGTCTACCCGTCCGAATGGATGTCCCGCTCTTTGATTGTGCTAAGGCTTCTCGCACTTCGCTGTTCCACCAAGTTCTTGATATCCTTTTCGGGAATCATACTTTGTGTTGTATCCTTTTTAGTGATCATCCCCATTGACGGACGTAATCTCCTTTCCTCCGTCTACGATGTGAATGACCTGCGGGGGTGTTTCCCTTTGTGGTTGTACTTGACTGCGGAGAGTGGCCGGAGCTACGGCCATCTCTTCCATCCTTTTCGCCATTTGAGCGATCGTGTCGTCTTTCTCTTGAAGGCTGCCTTCTCATCGGTTCGGCTCCTCTCTTTCTGCGGCTGCGGGAGCACCTTGCGAAGGCGATGAAGCTCGTGTCTCAACCATGTTGATTTACGCGTATTCGTCGTCCATGAATTCCGATGAATCGATCTCGTCTCCGAACTTTTCTTCTCTTTCTTTTGCCGATCGTCGGATATCGGTTCTCGACTTTTCCATGGCATCTTCTAGCGGGGCTTTCTGTGTGTCTTCGTGGTTGTCGTGCGATAGGCTGTCGGGTCCCTTTCTCACGAGTCCCCTTCATCGCGGTAGCACTTTCTTCGGATTCAAGTCTCTGGCGAGACTTTCTTTCTCGAGTTGTTGTTTCGATCTCAGCTTGCCCGGTAGTGGGACGCCATACCATCCTTCGGCGGCGGAAGGTCTAGGACCGGATGGTGCTTTCGGCCAAATGTTGGAAGGTGGTATCCTCCCTGTCTGTAATCACGAGACGACAACGGGCGGACTAGCCTTCATTCTTTTACTTGGCTTTTACGTCATGATGGCGGGTTCTACTCGGGGCCCGAGACGGGATTTGGCGGCACCCGCCACATCCTCCGTAGAATTTCGATACGGGCGGTTTTCCTTCTTCGCTAACTTTTCTACCAAAGTTTGCGGTCGAGCAAACGGCGTAGTTCTAGTTCTTTTCTTGCGGCTATCGTTGTAATATGCGGGTCTGTGGTAATGTGGCGGCAATCTTGCGAATATTTTCTTCATCTTCTGCGGCGGAGAGGGGATGAAACTGCCTTCCTCCCAACGGTGGTATGTATTCGGGCGGCGGTGTATATTACGCGGTTACGGAATTTCCTCTAGGAAAGCAATTTCGGCGACCACGGCTTCTTTAGCGATCCTTCTATTTCTGTTTCTTCTGCGGGTCTTTGTTAGTGACGGAATTCTTGAGCTGGACCCGATCTCGAAAACGAGAAGGTCTTACGGGAAGATCTGTACCCTCCACGGTAACGAGGTCCATCATAATCTTGGATTTCTTTCCCCTTTGATTTGGCAAAAGTCGGGGCAGGTGCGGAAACAACTAGACCGGTGGGGGTAGAAAGAACGGTCCTCCTGTGGGCGACGGTGTTCCTCTTAGTCGGGATCCTTTGCGGAGGAGGGAATTCTTGGGTTGACCTAAGGTTGAACTCGAGCGGCGGCTCTTCGGCTTCGGATACCTTGTTCATCGGTGCTAAGAGGGAGACGTCGGTGATCTTGACGTTCGTGTTTTCAAATCCTTGTCCAAATCGGATGATTCCATTGTCGGGCAACTCATCCTTATAGACAGCGAGGTCCAATCCATTGGTGAAAGAGAAAATCGGTTTCGGGGCTTCCATTTCTGCGGGGTAGATTCGGTTGTCGGTCCCAAGTTATGCTTCTTTTCTTTAGGACGAAAAGAAAGGAATCGAAAGAGTCCGAACTCATTCATGTTCATGTATTTATAAAAAGGAATCACTTATTAAAGGGTTTGTTTATTTAGAACGGAGTGTTCGAAGGTGTAGAGAAGGTAAGGAATGCGAATCGGAGTTGGAAGGGAAAAGAGAGTCTTAAGCGAGACTTCTCGACTCGAAGGATCACTCTAAACTAACACTTTATCGGGGGTCCGCCCCACCTCGGAAATGAGGTAAAAGGATCTCGGAACCTCTCTGTTTAGGGGTGTCTAAACGGTGGCTCCTAAATCCGAGAGAATGTTGGTTATACTTGTTCAAGGTAGAAATGAACACAGTATTCCAACGGAAAGAAGGAGTAGTTTGATCCATTAGGGACATGGATACACTTACCGATTTTTGAAAGCGAAACTATTTGATTAAAATGGAGAGAGGAACTATTCCCCAGCGGAGTCGCCAGAAGTATGTCGGCATATTTTTAGGTTATGTGTTTTATTTTGAAAAGGGAGTCGCCTACAGAAATTGTCGGCGAATTTTAATTTAATTTAAATAAATAATTTGAAAAGTAGTATTTGATTTTGAAAATAATTTTAAATTTGAAAATTTTAAGATATGAAATCAAGCGATCTCACATCCCGAATAGTTTATATAAACGAGCGCCGCACCACGAACCGTGTATCTATCCCGAAGAATAGACACCTTGCTTGATAATGGGGCTCGATTAAATAAACTAGAAAGGTTTGTGACATCCGTTTGGTACTGCGAACCAATTTTATAAGCCGACAAATTCCACTAGCTTAATATGAAACTATTAAACGGGGTTTATATTACACAGGTTCTTAAAGTTCCCTATAAGGACGAGCCACTATAGTTAATTACATCTTAAGTGACGGGAATCACCTAAGAAAACTCTCGATAATAATCAATAATTACGCTCTCAAGAATTTCAAAGTTTAAGTTTTCAAAGGGTTGAATTTTGGAAATTTCAATAGGGAATGGATCAAATTTAGAACATTTTTATTTTGGGAATTCAAAGGAAGAAAAGTAGGAGAGATCACGGATTCGAAGCGGACTTCGGTAATCTCCCGACTATCCTATTGTTTGGCTTGGATTTAGGAAAGTCCTAATGTTTATTTAATGTTTTAATCTTGCCAATTTTAATTAATTAGGGCTTATATTTATATGATAGAATCATACAAATTGCACTAGAAGATATGAGGGTTTATGTCGTATCGGACGACTACCTCGGAATCCTAAGACCGGTTAGGGCTTAATTTGCAATGCAAATGCCAACGAAGAGTTGAGGATTTATGTTGCACTAGGCAAACTACCTCGAAGTCCTATGGCTTTGTTGTTTAATTCTAGGAAAGTTTTGTTGATGTAGGTTCGAGTTTTGCTTGACGACGATGGCCGTGCGCCCACCATGCTCAGAGCTCCTTGTTGTTGCGAGAGGTTTAGTTATAGAAATCATAAATCGAGAGATGAGAGAAGTGTTCGGTTTAGAGAAGTCTTAATTTCCAAGTGTTTTTTGTGTTTTAATTAAAACAAATCTTAAAGTTGATTATAACGACACCGGTTAAGATCCACGGTTCCATCCTTCCGGCATCATTATTTTTATCGGATTCACTTAGTCCGGATGAATTTGCTAAACTCAACTGAATGAGTTCCACACTTTCATTTAGACCGTGGGAAATCCGTTAGCAACACGTAGGTTACATCATCAGAGGTATTCCCGATCATCCAACGAGACGTTTTAATTTAGTTGTAATTGTAGTTTTGTGTTACTGTTTGTGATTAAATTTTGAGTTGTCTTATATTTTGAAATGTTGTGGAGGTGAATTTTATCTTGTAGTGTCTTTTATTTTAATTTTGGGTTTCGGTTTTGGTTTACGTCCTAAAGGTGTAGGTTTTCATGCAAGCTGTTGTTTATCATGCAAGAAAAATAAAGTGCATTTGCAATAAAATAAACTGCAATAAAATAAAAGCGTACACTGGAAGGTCTTCCCGTCATCCAAGTTGCACTTAAAACACGGTTAGAATATTTAAGCAAGTTCCTAGGTAAAGCTAAGGGAAAGGTTTATGGTTTTCTACCAAATTCCTAATCCTATGGCTAGTCGTTTCCTATGACGTCTAGGTTCTTTGTGTTTTTAGTTTGAAGACGATTTTCTTCATCGAAGAACAATTAAGTTCGATTGTTCTTATCAACATCCTATCATATTGAGGAAGTGCTTAGGAGAGATCCCAAACATCTTTTCGATATTTCTAGGATTGTTTTAAGCCCAAATGAATTTAATTGTGTAAATGAATCGATCGTCCGAGGTTTTCAAGTTTTGTTAACTTGCTCGGTGAACTAGGACATTTGAATGTCCTATAAGTGAAGTAACATTTCATTTTAATGTTCATTTAGGAGTTATGATAACTAAAGCTCCTAAGGGCAAAATGATATTTAATGATTTGTGATTCAAATTTAAGTTCAAATTAATGATTTAAGTTTGGAATAGTGTTCGAGTTATTTTAGATTTATTTCTTCATGTCTTAAGTGAGGTTATTTAATTCGACTTAATTTAATTTAATTTAATTTAATTTAATTTATTTCAGTTTAATTTAGTCGATTTGATTTAATTTAATTCAATTTAATTTATTTGATTTAATTTCTTAATTTAATTTAATTTAATTTTAATTTAATTTAATTTAATTTAATTTAATTTAATTTAATTTATTTAATTTAATTTAATTTAATTTAATTTAATTTAATTTAATTTAATTTAATTTAATTTATTTAATTTAATTTTTAATTCATTTAATTTAATTTAACTTGTTTATTTAATTTAATTTTAATTTAATTTAATTCAACTTTTAATCTTAATTTAATTTAATTGAAAATTTTTGAAAGAGTTTAATGATTTAATTTTAGTTTAATGATTAAGTCTTTTAATATTTTAAATTTGAGTTATCATTTTAATTAAGAGTTGAGTATTAATGAGATGATTAATTTAGGGATTTTTAAATTAAAGAATAAATCTCTTCCTAATAATATCCCTATTTTAATAATTCCAAATTTATTATTCTTCGAAATTTAATTAATTATTTAATTAAAGTTTAATCATTTTAAATTGCTTAATGGGTTTCTACCCTTTGATTATTAAATTTCAATCATCCAAATCAGATTAAGATCAAATATTTTACTTGTTAAAATTTATTAAACCTAAAGTCTTAATTAAGGATTAAAATTTTAATTACCATTTTGCCCTTTAAGCCTAATAATTTCATAACTCACTAAATTGAACTCAAATGAACTTGAAATTTTTATGTGACTTCACTTATGTGTCAATGAAGACATGAGAGGAGAAAATGTGATTTTTCTGTATTTAATTTATTTATATAATTATTTTTTGTAGAAAATAGAAATTTCCAAGGAAAATTCAATAATATGACCAAGGGAAAGTTTCTGTCCTTAAGAAAATTAGGGGACATTCCTAATGACCAGAGGACCACTTGGACCAAATTTGGTACTTTTTTTAATTATATTTTATTTATTAGAATTATTTTAAGTTCTGGAGTATTAATTAATTTAAAAATAAAATAAATGTTGAAAAATAAATTTTATAATTTTTAAAATTCTCTCTGATATCAAGGATTCCAGAGAACCAAACTTTGCAATTTTCTGATTTTTCTTTGATTTATTATAATTATTTTGGTGAAAATGCTAGAAAATACATTTTTTTTAATTTTAAAATTACCCTAGAGCTTTAAAAAATTAATATCTCACTAAATAGACCTAGGAAAAATATGGGACTTGTTCCTAAGTGATTAAAATTCAAAATATGACATTTTGGTGAATTTTATTATTTTTGTGATTTTTATTATTTTTTAATTATTAAGAATATTAAAATAATATTAAAAAATCAACTTTTTTAGAAAATTGAAATTTTAATTTTCTTAAACTCCCCTGATATCAGAGAGACTCCAAAACCAATTTGGTGAATTTTTGAAAGATATTTTGAAAGTTATGAATTTTTAAAATTTAAAATGACTAAGTGGCTTAATTAACCCAATTAGTGGGGCTAACCCAGTCCAATTGACCTCAAATTTTTATGGTGGGTTCCTCTGATCCTAAAGGTCAGTGGAGAATTGATTTCAAGTCAATTTGATCTGTGGTTAGCTCTAATTAATTAGGGGTCTATTTTGGGTATTTAGGCCGATTAGGGTTAATCTGAGTGAATTTACCCGAATCCTATTTTTCCTAGGGTTCTCTGGTCATAAGGAACATCACCAAATTTTCCTAGAATTTATTTCACAACATGCTAATTTTTGGAATTAAAATGCTTAAAACAGCAACATGCATTTGAAAAATCAATAACTTTTCATAGGGATGGCCTCGACTTTGGAAAATTCGGGGAATGTTCCCAAATTCGGAGGCTTCAAAAGCCACTATGGTCTTATGCCATGGTGAATTGTATAAATGCATGGAGAATTAAATGTATGCAGAGAGTAAATAAATTACTAAAAATAAAATACTTGGACAAAATTGAATGATTTCTTTTCCACATTATTCTCCTCCGTTCCTTGAGCAAGAGGGTATTTTTATTTTATTTTTTTGATTTTTCTACACAAAGTTATGAATTTTTAAAGTTCTGGGAATTAAATAAATAGAAAATATCCCTATTTATCTACTCAAGTTTGTGGAGTTTGCAGGGAGTCTAGAAGTGGTTTGGATTTCTAAAAGGTGGGTCCCAATTCTAATCCTCTAAGATAGTCAAGGGAAAAGCCTAAGGCTAGATCCTAAGCACTAAAGAGAAGAAGAGAAGACCTCATCAAAAATGAGGTCAACATCCTCTTAATAACATTTTGTCCGCTTCGAGCTCGCGAGCATCAATTTCCAAGTATGCTAGCGTTCGAAGATTCATTATATTGATTGATGCTCCTGGATCCACCAATACTCTGGAGAGCGTAAACTTCCCGATTGTAAGCTGAAATGTACGATGGTCGGTTGTGGTCTGCTGTCCCAAGTAATAGGTCGTCGTCAGTGAAGGTAACACCTCGCTTGTTCCTTTAACGAGCGAACCTCATCTAAGGACTCTCCGGCCATTTGAGCTAAGCGAATTTCCGGATCAAGTAAGGCCTTGATCGAGCTTCTCTCATCTCCTTTGATAAGATGAGAGCGTCGTAGATGCTCAGTTTGGCTGGTAGTTTCCTAAGATGGGCTAGCACGTTGTAGTCCACTTTGTTTTCATGTGTCTCGCTTTCTTCTCGAATGGGTATTTCTTCTGCTGGGGTTGATTCTTCCTGAACAACCACCTGCTTTCCTTTGTCCTTTGGACCCATTCTTGGAGGTAGAACTCTTCCACTTCTTAAGTTGACTTCTGAGATTTCTTCTGAATCTAGCATTGAGTTTGCTAGTGTCTCCTCCTGAACTGGAACGACAAGTTCTTCAGGATTAGCTTCGGAGTCTGAAGGCTCTAACTCTATTGTGATTGGAGTTCCTCGAAATTCGCAAATAGATTCGTTGCTTGTTGAACTCTCGTAGCCTTTCTGGTGGATGTCTTTTTCGTCATTGTGATCGTCGAGATTGTGTATGATTTGAGAATTGTTATTTGTATCGAAATCGACGTCCGGATTAGGTCGATCGTCGCTAGTTACGTAATCGTTAGAAACAGTCAAAACGTAGCCAACGCCATAACCCTCATCATTATAAGATCCCACCGGAGTGGGCGGATAATCATACGAAGTCGGAGGTTCGAGGATTTCTCCTCGAATCGGAAACGACTATCTTAGGATAAGCGGCCCCTAGCCCAGCCTTAGGTGCCTTGGTCTTCTCTTCTTCGTCAGTTTTCTTCTTTTCTTCAACCGTCTCTTGTTGAGGTGGTTCTTCTATCGCAAGTGATAGCGCCGACTTGACAGTTTTCGAACTTTGAATTGAAGCTCGCACCGAAGCGGTTTGGATGTGATCTAAAATCTTCTTTGAAGACTTTGTCCAAGCGGTAGTCCATCCATCATATGTCGCATAGGGATCTATCGGAACAGTGAAATCCGTTGAGATAACATTGACGGAACCTCCTTTCTGGGGTTCCTTCATGTATTCTTTCGGGATCGTTATATTCCCTTTCAGAAGATTGTCGTGGAGCCAACTTTTGAAGGTAATACAATCTTCTATCTTGTGTCCGAGCATCCGGTGGTAAGGGCAAAAGTTGGGATCACCTTTCTTGTCGACTTCTTCCGGTCTTTTAGGCTGCGGCGGTTGGAAATGCGGAGTCTTCATTAGGGTACGTGGAACATTTTCGGCACTGCCTCATTCTTGAACGGATACTCCTGCTCGGGAACTCCCTAAACGTCCGTTGCGGACGAGGCGGTTGTTCATATTTTTGAGATGATCGATAGTTGGGTCGGGGTTGCTCGTAATTCTGTTGAGTTTCTTTGCGGCCGTTCGACGATATTTGTATCGGTTGCTTGCCTTTATCGATTGCTTGCGACTACCCGGACTTCTTTTCAAAAGTTTTCACGGGCTTCGTTTGTCCGTTTTATCGGTGAAACTCAATTGCTTCGCCTCCTCTTGCAAGCTTCCGGCCTTGCTTAACAACTTCTCGAAAGTCTTAATAGTAAATCCCTTGAGGAGAAGTGCTTTATCGGACCATGGATGCTTTTTAGTAAAATGCCGGCGCATCTTGTTCTTGTAGCTGTGGCTCACACTTCATACTTAGGTTCCTCCATCGAAGTATGTAGTCCACCAAAGTTTCGTTCGGCTTACGCTTCTCTACCACTAAATCACTATAGTGATGTGGTGCGGAGCTCCGACAAATCGCTTGATGAAGAGGTTCTCTAATTCGAAAATGTCTTCACTGAACCATTTGGTAATTCCGCATACCAATCAAAGGCGATCCACGACAGTCGCTGACAAATTGTCGGAAGAGTAAAGCATCACTTACGCCGGCATTGCAACAAGCGGCACGAAAATGTGCAACATGCTTTGCGAGGGTTTCCGGTTCCATCGAAGGTCTTGAACGGAGGTGGTACAAAGCCTTTCGGATATTGGACGGCGTCGAATTCTTCGGGATAAGGTCTACCCGTCCGAATGGATGTCCCGCTCTTTGATTGTGCTAAGGCTTCTCGCACCTGCTGTTCCAATAAGCTCTTGATATCCTTCTCCGGAATCATGCTCTGTGTTGCATCCTTCTTTAATTGATCATCCCCGTTGACGGATGTAATCTCCTTTCCTCCGTCTACTGATGTGAATGACTTCCGGGGGTGTTTCTCTTTGGGGTTGAACCTGACTGCGGAGAGTGGCTAGGGCTACGGCCATCTCTTCCATCCTTTTTGCCATTTGGGCGATCGTATCATCTTTCTCTTGAAGCTGCCTCCTCATTACTTCCGGCTCCTCTCTTCTGCGTAGGCTGCGGGAGCACCTTGTGAAGTCGACGAAGCTCGTGTTTCAACCATGTTAATTTACGCATATTCATCATCCATGAACTGCGACGAGTCGACTTCATCTCCGAATTTCTCTTCTCTTTCCCTTGCTAGTCGACGAATATCGAGTTCTTAACTTTTCCATAGCATCTTCTAGTGGTCTTTTACGTATATCCTTGCGGGTGTCATGTGATAAGCTGTCGAGTTTCTTTCTCATGAGTTCCCTTTCTTTGCGGTAGCACTTTCTTCGGACTCGAGTCTCTGACGAGACTTTCCTTTTACGGTCGTTGTTTCGGTCTTAATTGGCCGGTAGTGGGACGCCATACCATCCTTCTAGCGACGGAAGGCCTAGGACCGGATGGTTTGTCGGCTGAATGCTTTGGAAGGTGGTATCCTCCACGATACGTCAAACACCGAAACAACAACGGGTGGGCTAGCCTTCATTTTCTTATTTGGTTCTTCTGCGGCGATAGCGAGATTCTACTCGCGGCCCGAGACGAGATTTGGCGGCACCCGCCCTATCCTTCTTAAAATTTCCGACACGGGGCATCTTTCCTTCTTCGCTAACTTTTCGATCACGATACTGTAATCGGGCGAGTGGTGTAACCACTAGCCCTCTTTCTTCTGTTGTCGTTATAGTATGTAGGCCGAGGTAATGTAGAGGCAATCCTGCGGACATTTTCCTCGTCAGTTGCGGCGGAAAGGGGATGGAATCTACTTCCTTCCAGAAGGGGTGTATACTCAGACAATGGTATGTATTCGGGTAGTGGTGTGTACTCGGGAATTTCTTCAGGAAAGCGACTTCGGCGGCTACGGCCTTCACGGCGATCTTCACGCCTCTGTTTCTCCTCTGAGTCCGTGTTAGGGGTGGAACCCTTGAGCTGGACCCAATTTCAAAAACAGAAGGTCTTGCACGGAAATCTGTACCCTCCACGGTAACATGTTCGTTGCAAATTTGAACTTCCTTCCCCTTCAGTTTGGCGGGAGCCGGGGTAGGTGCAGAGACGACTAGACCAGTGGGGGTAGAGATAACAGTCCTTCTATGGACAGCGGTACTCCTCTCAAGTTTGGAATCCTTTGCGAGAGGAGGAAATTCTTGAGTTGATTTAAGGTTGAACTCGATCATGGGTTTCTCGGTTTCGGCACTTTGTCCATTAGTGCTAAAAGGGTAACGTCGGCGATCTTGACATTTGTGTTCTCGAATCCTTGTCCAAGCCGGATGATCCCATTGTCGGGCGGCTCATCCTTGTAAACGGCGAAGTCCGGTCCATTGGTGAAGGAGAAAATCGGTTTTGGGGCTTCCATTTTACGCAGGTAGATTCTGATTGTCGGTCCGAAGTTATGCCCCTTCTCATCAGGACGAAAAGAAAGGAATTGAAAAGAGTCCGAACACATTCTTGTTCATGTATATTTATTAAAAGAGTCATTCATTAGAGGGTTTGTTTATTTAGAACGGAATGTTCAAAGGTGTAGACAAGGTAATGAATGCGATTCGAGTTGGAAAGGAAAAGAAAGTCTTATGCAAGACTTCTCGACTCGAAGGATTACTCTAAACTAACACTATTGGGGGTCCGCCCACCTCGGAAATGAGGTAAAAGGATCTCGAACCTCTCGTTTAAGGGTGTCTAAACGAGTGGCTCCTAAATCCGAGAGAATGTTGGCCATACTCGTTCAAGGTAGAAATGAACATAATATTCCAACGGAAAGAAGGGTAGTTTTATCCATCAGGGACATGGATACACTACCGATTTTTGAAAGCAGAATTATCTGATCAAAATGGAGAGAGGAACTAGTCCCCAGCGGAGTCGCCAGAAATAGTGCGGCTTATTTTTAGGTTATGTGTTTTATTTGAAAAAGGGGGTCGCCTACAGAAATTGTCGGCGAATTTTAATTTAATTTAAATAAATAATTTGAAAAGTAGTATTTGATTTTGAAAGTAATTTTAAATTTGAAAATTTTATGAAATCAAGCGATCTCACATCCGAATAGTTTATATAAACGAGCACCACATCACAAACCATGTATACTATCCCGAAGAATAGACACATTCTTTGATGATGGGACTCGATTAAATAAACTAGAAGATTTGTGACATCCGTTTGGTCCACGAACCAATTTTATAAGCCGACAAGTTCCACTGTTTAATATGAAAACATTAAACGGGGTTTATATTACACGGGTTCTTAAAATTCCCTATAAGGGCAAGACCCTATAGTTAATTACATCTTAAGTGACGGAAATCACCTAAGAAAACTCTCGATAATAATCGGTAGTTACGCTCTCGAGAATTTCGAGGTTTAAGTTTTCGAGGGATTGAGTTTTGGAATTTCGATTGGGGATGGATCAAATTTGAAACATTTTGTTTTGGGAATTCAAAGGAGGAAGGGTAGGAGAAATCACAGATTCGAAGAGAACTTCGGTAATTTCCCGACTATCCTATTGTTTGGTTTGAATTTAGGAAAGTCCTAATGTTTATTTAATGTTTTGATCTTGCCGATTTTAATTAGTTAGGACTTATATTTGTATGATAAAATGATACAAATAGCCTCGAAGAGGTGAGGGTTTATGTCGTATCGGACGACTACCTCGGAATCCTAAAACCAGTTAGGGCTTAATTTGCATGACATGATTATGCGAAATGCTAACGAAAAGTTGAGGATTTATGTTGCACTAGAGCAAACTACCTCGAAGTCCTACGGCTTGGTTATTTAATTCTAAGGAAAGTTTCTTTGAAGTAGACTCGGGTTTTCTTGATGACGATGGCCGTCTTTGCCACCATGCTCAGAGCTCCTTGTTGTTGCGAGAGGTTTAGTTTTAGAAGTCATAAATCGGGAGATGGGAGAAGTGTTTGGTTTTAGAGAAAGTCTTAATTTCCATGTGTCTTTAATATTTTAATTAAAACGAGTCTTAGAGTTGATTAAACGAGCCGATTAAGATCCCACGGTTCAGTCGTCCCGACACCAGATTATTTTCATCGAATTCACTTAGTCCGGATGAATTTGCTAATCTCGACTGAATGAGTTCCGCACTTTCATTTAGACAGTGGGAAATCCGTTAGCAACACGTGGGTTACATCATCCGAGGTATTCCCGATCATTCAATGAGACGTTTTAATTTAGTTGTAGTTGTAGTTTTGTTGTTATGTTTGTGATTAAATTTTGAGTTGTCATATATTTTGAAATGTTGTGGCGGTGAATTTTATCTTGTAGTGTCTTTTAATTTAGTTATGGGTTTCAGTTTTGGTTTACGTCCTAAAGGTGTAAGTTTTCATGCAACGGTTGTTTATCATGCAAGAAAGGTAAAGTGCAACACGAGTAAATGAATTGCGGTAAGATAAATTGCAATAAAATAAAAGCGTACCTGGAGGGTCTTCCCGTCATCCCAAGCTGCACTTAAAATACAATTAGAATATTTAAGCATTCAAAGTAAGTTCCTAGGTAAAGCTAAGGGAAGGGTTATGGTTTTCTACCAAGTTCCTAATCCTATAGCTAGTCATTTCCTATGACGTCTAGGTTCTTGTATTTTAGTTTGAGGACGATTTTCTTCATCGAAGAACAACTAAGTTCGATTGTTCTTATAAATATCCTATCATATTGAGGAAGTGCTTAAGACGAATCTTAAACATCTTTTCAATATTTCTAGGATTGTTTTAAGTCCGAATGAATTTAATTACACAAATGAATTAATCGTCCGAGAGTTTAAGTTTTGTTGTCTTGCTCAGTGAACTAGGACATTTGAATATCCTATGAGTGAAGTAACACTTCTTTTAACACTCCTTTTAAGAGTTATGACATCACGAGCTTTCGAAGGCAAATTGATGTTCAAGTGATTTATGATTTAATTTAATTTCATTTAATGGGCTTAAGTTTGGAATAGTGTTCAAGTTGTTTTAGATTTATTTCTTGAATTTTTTTTATGTCTTAGGAGATGTTATATTTAATTCAATTTAATTTAACTTAGTTCAATTTAATTTAATTTAATTCAATTTTAATTTAATGTGGTTTAATTTAATTTAATTTAATTTAAGTTAATATAATATGATTTAATTTAATTTAATTTAATTTGATTTAATTTAATTTGATTTAATTTAATTTAATTTAATTTAATTTAATTTAATTTAATTTAATTTAATTTAATATGATTTAATTTAATTTAATATGATTTAATTTAATTTAATTTTAATTTAATTTAATTTAATTTTAATTTAATTTAATTATAATTTAATTTAATTTTAATTTAATTTAATTTGTTTTAATTTAATTTAATTTTAATTTAATTTAATTTGTTTTAATTTAAATTTTTATTTTAAAGGGATTTGCTTTAAACAATTTAACCTTAACTTAATTTAATGATTAAGTCTTTTAGCATTTTAGACCTTAAACTTGGATTATCATCTTAATTAGGAATTAAATATTATTGAGATGATTAATTTAGGGATCCTTAAATTAAAGAACAAATCTCTTCCTAATAATATCCCTATTTTAATAATTCCAATTTTATTATTCTTCCAAATTTAATCAATTATTTAATTAAGGTTTATTTCAATTATATTAAATTGTTTAGTAGGTTTCTACCCTTTAATTATTTAAATTTCAATCATCCAAATCAGTTTAAGATCAAATATTTCACCTATTAATTTTATTAAGCCTAAAGTTTTAATTAAGGGTTAAAATTTTAATTACAATTTTGCCCTTCAAGCCTAATAATTTCATAACTCACTAAATTGAGCTCAAATGAATTTGAAATTTTTATGTGACTTCACTCATATGTCAATAAAGACATTAGAGGAGAAAATGTGATTTTTCTGTATTTAATTTATTTATATAATTATTTTTGGTGGAAAATAAGGATTTCCAAGGAAAATTCAATAATATGACCAAGGGAAAGTTTCTGTCCTTAAGAAAATTATGGGACATTCCTAATGACCAGAGGACCACTTGGACCAAGTTTTGTGATTTTTTGAATTATATTTTGTTTATTAGAATTATTTTAAGTTCTGGAGTATTAATTAATTTAAAAATAGAATATAAGTTGAAAAATTAATTTTATAATTTTAAAATTCTCTCTGATATCAAGGAAATCAGAGAACCAAATTTTGTAATTTTCTGTTTTTTCCTTAATTTATTGGAATTATTTTAGTGGAAATGCTAGAAAATGTATTTTTTTTAATTTAAAAATTACCCCAAGGCTTTAAAATTTAATATCTTATCATAGAGACCTAGGAAAAATATAGGATTTGTTCCTAAGTGATTAAATTTCAAAATATGACATTTTGGTGAATTTTATTATTTTTGTGATTTTTATTATTTTTTAATTATTAAAATATTAAAATAATGCTAAAAAATTAACTTTTTTAGAAAATTGAAATTTTAATTTTTTTAAATTCCCCTGATATCAGAGAGGCTCCAAAACCAATTTGGTGAATTTTTTAAAGGTATTTTGAAAGTTATGAATTTTTAAAGTTTAAAATGACTAAATGGCTTAATCAACCCATTTAGTAGGGCTAACCAAGTCCAATTGACTTCAAACTTTTATGGTGGGTTCCTCTGATCCTAAAGGTCAGTGGAGAATTGATTTCAAGTCAATTTGATGTATGGTTAGCTCTAATTAATTAGGGGTCTATTTTGGGTGTTTAAGCCAATTAGGGTTATTTTGAGTGAATTAACTCAAGTCCTATTTTTCCTAGGGTTCTCTGGTCATAAGGAACATCACCAAAGTTTCCTAGAATTTATTTCACAACATGCTAATTTTTGGAATTAAAATACTCAAAACGACCACATGCATTTGAAAAATCAATAACTTTTCACAGAGATGGCCTCCGACCTTGGAAAATTCAGGGAATGTTCCCAAGTTCAGAGGCTTCAAAAGCCCTATGGTCTCATGCCATGGTGAATTGTATGAATGCATGGAGAATTGAAACAATGCAGGGAGTAAATAATTAATTAAAAATAAAGTACTAGACAAAATTAATTAATTTCTTTTCCACATTATTCTCCTCTGTTCACTGAGCAAGAGAGTATTTTTATTTTATTTTTGTGATTTTTCTACACAAAGATATGGATTTTTGAAGTTCTGGTATTTAAATAAATCAGAAAAATCCCTAATTTCCTACTTATCCACGCGGCGCCGTGTCAACCTCGGCAGCTCCGAAGGGGGTACGTGTCGCGCTGTGATTGGGCGCCGCCATCTGAGTCAGCCGTCCCGGGACCCGCGGTTCACGTATCATTCCCTGGTCCGGCGCAATCTGAACCGTCCGCTCGATACACGCGCGATCCAACGGCTCCTGGTCATCATCTACGACTGGTGTGCACCCGTGATCGTCAACCTTCTAACCCTAATTTCTCACTCGATTCTCAACGGATTTTCGTGTTCTTATGCTCTATGGATTCGTCTTGAAGAGACGAACACATCCATACGGTAAACATGCATTGAAATTTATTCAAATGAAATAGAGAATCTCTGTAAGCTCGGGAAGAAGAATGAGCTCATACCTTTGCTCAGAGAAGTGAAGCTTCGATCTGAGAGTTGTGTCACCTTCGATTGGGTCCAAGTAAGCTCCAGATGAAGTCCTTGGCTCGGTGAATTGTCTAGCTATGAAAGTGACCACAGCCGATCACAAAGCTTGGAGGTCGGAGCAACTCGGTGGCCTGGAGATGGGGCTTTCGGTGGGAAACTTCTCCTCTTGGTCCGGTGAAGGTGTAGGACCAATCAATTTGGGGATTGGCTCATCTGTGAAGAAGTGTCCTGGTTTTGGGCTAAAGTTTGAGCTCAAAATTGAGCTCGATTGGAGGGAATTGAGGCTGGAATTCGGTGGGGATCAAGTGCTCTATGTGTGGAGAGTGATGCGGAATGATTTTGGCAGAGTTTCCTTAAGGTTAGGTTCAGCACCTCCTTTGGCCGTGAGGGTGAGGGGTTTAAATAGGAGAGGCTGGAGGGCCTCCCAGGGGGGTTTAAGGCTGGGGATCAGCTGCTCTGGTGAGGAGAAGGAGAGCTATGCTGTCCATTTGGGTTGAGACAAGTCAGCAAGGGAGGATTGAATTTTTTGGCTCCTCCCAAGGTCTCGGCCATGGTGTTTTCCGGCGGCCTGGTGGCTGGCCGGCCAGGCACTGGTCACCATCTTGTTCGGGTGGGTCGAAGTGGGGTTTGGTGCATTCAATTGAGGTTTGACATGTGTAAAGTGGTTGAATCAAAGTAGAAAGGGGAAGGGGCTATTTTAGCTTATTTTGGTCAACCCATGCAAATGGGTTGGGTGCACCTCCCAAGACACTGGTTTTGGGCTGAGGAGGTCGGGTGGGTCAATCTCCCATGTGTGGTGGAGTCTCCATCAAGGATTAGGTGGCAAAGCATGGTTTAGAGTGTGACATGCTTAAGGTAAAAAAGGCTTAAGAAGGATTAGGAAAGGGGGTCCTCCTTTTTCCATTAATGGCTTGATCACATGTCAAACTCTCCATGGCTTCATGTGGCTTGTCCATGGCTTGCATGGCTTGTCTTTGGCTTAGGGAAAAGTTTAGTCAATTTCATGAAAATGGATTTTAGGAATTTTTGGTAATTTGATGGAAATTTGTATGAAACTTGATTTGGAATGATTTGATGATGAATTTAGGACTTAGGTATTGAGTTTAATTGAAAGTATGATGAGGGGAAATGTCATATAGGCTTTGGGACCAATTTTGGGCCTTTGGATGTGGTAAAGGATGGGCTTTTAAAATGGTTTAAGGAATGGGCCTTTAAGTTTAAAAATGAGTTTATGGATGGAAATTTTGTAAAGAGGTGGGGCTAAATAGTTGTTGAGTTTGGTTTAGGGATGTGTCATGAGTGGTTTGGAGTCAATTTGGTGTGATTTGGACTTGAATTGGTTTGAATTTGGGTTTATTTGGTAAGTGGGCCAATGTAGGTCGAATTGGGCTAACTTGGGCCAATATTGGGCTAGAGTTGAAATTGATGTAAAATAAATGTTGGGAAATGTTTTTGGGAGTGTTTCAAAGAGGTTTTGGCTTTGGTTGGGTTTTGATTTTGGGGTTTGGGCCTATTTGGGTTAGGTTTGGGTTTAGGTCAAAATTGGGCTTTTTGATTTTGGGTTGAATTTGAGTGGGGTTTGGGTCTAAAATTTGGGAAAATCATGTTAGTATTTTGTTTATGGGAATGTTAAGGAAGGTTTAGAAAAGATTTGGGGTTAATTGGAGTTGAATTGGGTGAGTTTGGGCTAAGTTTGGGTCATGGGTCCAAATTGGGCTTTAAGGCCAAAAGTGAAATTGGATCCCAATGCCAATCAACTTGTGCTTGGATTTGGTCTAGATTGGTGTTGGGGATGTTGAATTGAAGTTTAGAATTGAATTGGACCAGAATTTGGGTCAATTGGGTAGGTTTGGGTTGACATTGGGTTTACTTTGGGTTAAAATGGGTCAAATTGGGGGTTTTGATAAAAGTGGGGTAAATTGACAGAATTGGCCCATGATGTAGTTGAACAAAATGAAATTGGGAATATTTGGGATTTTCTGGAATTTTCTGGGAATTTTCTGAATTTTTGGATTTTTTGGCTAAGAGGGGTATTTTGGGTATTTGGAGGGTATTGGGAGGTATTTTTGGAATTTTTGGTATTTTTGGCTATGGATGATCAATTTGAGTAATGTGGGAATGTTTGGGATTGATTTTGGAGAATTTTGGGTAATTTAGTTGATTTTGCAAATTTTGGAGGGTTTCAAGGGTTTTGGGTAGGCCAGGCGGGTGTTGGGTCCCAGGGGTCAAAAATTGAAATTTTGGAAAATTGAAGATTGGGTGAATGTAAGTGGAATGAAATCATTTTGGTTGAGCCATGAAGCCATATCAAGCCCACATGAGCCATAAAAGGGACTCATTTGAGGCATCCACTATGTTGTTCCTAACCCTCTTAGCCATGGGCTTAGGGGTTAAGGACCATCCATGTGAACCACCTTCATGAGTCAGGAGGTCAAGTTAGGTATGGGTGTGGTTTTAGGAGGTGTATGAAAGTGTAGTGTATAGGTGTAGTGTGTGTGTAAGCCAACCCTTCACCAGACCAGGCCACCCAGGGCAGTCCTAAGGCCAAAGAGTCCTATAGGAACTCATCCTTTAAACTTCCACATTTAATTTCAACCCTCTAGCAGCATCATCAATTAAAGTATAAGCTTCTTCAAATGATTTATACATTAAAGAACCTCCAGCAGCATCATCAATAATTGATTTTAGTGATCCAATTAAACCATTATAAAATGTTTGAATAATTAACTCAATCGGGTAAAGCATGATGAGGACATTTTCTTAATAGTTCTTTAAATCTTTCCCAAGTTTCATAAATTGTCTCCCGTCAAATTGACTAAATGAAGTAATATCATTTCTTAATTTAGCAGTTTTAGAAGGAGGAAAAAATTTAGCAAGGAATTTTTGTGCCATTTCAGCCCATGTTTTAATAGAACCTGTTGCTAATGAGTTCAACCACATCTTTGCTTTATCTCTTAAAGAAAAAAGAAAGAGTCTAAGTCTAATAGCATCATCAGAAACATTGATATATTTAAAGGTAGCATAAAGTTCTAAAAAACTAGCAAGGTGTAAATTTGGATCCTCATTTGGTGTTCCTCCAAATTGATTATTTTGAACCATTATAATGACAGATGGTTTAAGCTCAAAAGAATTAGCATCTACAGTAGGTATTTGAATACTACTATGAAGTTCATCAACTGTAGGGTTAGCATAATCCCTTAATGATTTGTAAACATTTTGTTCATTTTCAATTGGATTTTGTAAATTGTTATGTAAATTAGCCATCTCTTGATTTTTTTTAGTTTGTTTTCCTTTTTTAATTCTTTTAATAGTTCTTTCTAATTCAGAATCTAAAGGTAATAATCCTTCGGATCCAGACATTGCGCATAAAAAGTAAATTAACAAGAAATAAAATCTCTACTTATAAAAAAAAAATTATTTTATTATATATATATATATATATATATATATATATATTTGGTATTTTATATTTTTGACAATAAAAGAAAATGAATAAAATAAAAATATTTAAAATTTATTCCGCTCCTCCCCGGCAACGGCGCCAAAAACTTGACCCAATGCTATATATATGCGTACAAGGCCTTTGACTACCCAAGGATTCATGTGATATCTACTAGTTAAGAATTCATCTCCTTCTAGGTATTAAAACTCTTCAACAGATTTTAACAATACAAGTGATCAATTTGTAAAGTAAATGAAGATCCGTTATTAATATCATCACAATGTTTTAAAATATAAATAGTTTTTAATTTTCCATCGAATTTTATATTATCTTATTTATCTTTTCATAATTGAAAGGAGAAAGTAAACTAACTACTCAGAACACATTGAATTTAAACAACAAAACATGATAATAAAACTTTGAATAAAATTACAAATACTTATCTCAAGTGTTTCTCCTACTCGAACCTACGAATTCTTCGACTCCAAAGCAAATAAACTTCAAAAGCACCAACTCTTTAAACTCTCAATACACACTCTAAATAACTCACTAATTAATAAAAGTGGCCCTAAAGTATTTCTCTAATTCTCTCTCTAGATGGGGCTCTAGATAGGGGAACGTATGGGGGCGTTCTTCTCTGAAGGAGTACCCTCCTATTTATAGGCTTCAAGGGTTGCCTTGAGGCACCTCTTCAAAATGTGTCTGCATTCAATGAATCTTCTAGAAGGTGTGTCTGGCGCCTAGGCGCCAGATTCCGACTCTTCGTCCAGTTCTTCGCACCTCTTCACTTTGGATTGCACCTCTCCGCGATTAAAACTGTTTCCAAGCGTCCAAATACATTGTATCACATCTTCTATAAACCAGGAACAACTGACAGTCTTCTAGAAGGTCCAATAACCGCTAACACCGTCAAAAAAACCATCCAAAAGTCATCAAAAATTGATAGATCCCGTATCAACCTGGCGCTTAGGCGCCGGATTCTGGCGCCACACCAATAATTTTGACAATTTTGCATTTTTGCTCCATTTTTGCTCCTTTTTCACTTTTTTTCTTCTTGAACATTTTTCCATCACCTATATCCAAAAACACAAAAATACCTTTCATTAAAGCATAATATCCTTAAAAATTTGATAAAAATCAAGGCATAAAAATGGGTATTTTTTTCATGGATCAATAATCAGTTCAGTTTCTTCATAAAGCACACATCTCCTAATAATAATATCGTTACATTTCTTATATAAATATGGTTCATCCCAAAAATATGCTTTTGCATCATGAATGAATTTTTTCTGTTGCTGCATTGTTAGCATAGGTGGCAAAATATCACTTACTATATAGTTAACTATATCAGCATAGCAAGGTATTTTTCACTCATTAATATTACAAAGCTGTTCATCAGGGAAAATGTCTGTAATTTTATTGTTTGTGTCAGATAATTCATGATATTCTAATCTCAACCAATGATCAACAATTTGATTCTTAGTTCCCTTTCTATCAATTACCACAAAATCGAATTCTTGCATCAAAATATCCATCTGATTAATCTTGGTTTGGTATCCTTCTTGTGCATCAGATATTTAATAGCAGAGTGATCAGTATGCACAATACATTTTGTCCCAATTAAATAAGATCTGAATTTATCGAAAGCATACACAATAACCAGTAACTCTTTTTTAGTAACTGTATAGTTAATTTGAACATCGCTAAGAGTTCTACTAGCATAGTATATAACTTTAAAAATCTTATCATATCTTTATCCAATAACAGCTCCAATAGCATAATCACTAGCATCACACATTAATTCGAATGGTTTCTCCCAATCAAGTGAAACTATTATAGGTGTTGTGATTAGTTTTTCCTTTAATAACTCAAAGGCATTCAAGCAGTCTTCAGTAAATTCAAATTTCTTGTCCTTTCAAAAAGTTGGCATAGAGGTTTGGTAATTTTTGAAAAATCTTTAATATGACGCCTGTAAAAACCAGCATGTCCAAGAAAACTTCTTACCCCTCTCACTGTAGTAGGAGGTGGTAGTTTAGCTATAACTTGAATTTTTGCAGGTTCTACTTCCATGCCATTTTCTGAAATTTTATGCCCTAATACATTTCCTCCTGCAACCATAAATTGACATTTCTCCCAATTTAGAACTAAATAAGTTCTTTCGCATAACTCCAAAACTTTTTCAAGATTATTTAAGTGTGCATCAAATGATGTTCCAAATACAGAGAAATCATTCATAAATACTTCTATTCCATCATCAATTAATTTACTAAATATAGACATCACACATCTCTGGAATATTGCAGGTGCTTACAAAATCTGAAAGGCATTCTTCGAAAAGCAAAAATTTCATAAGGACTAGTAAATGTAGTTTTCTCTTGATCCTCAAGAGCAATAGGAATTTGATGGTAACCGGTATATCCATCCAAAAAGCAGTAGTACTTGTGTCCAGCAAGCCTATCCAACATTTGGTCTAGAAAAGGAAGAAGAAAATGATCTTTTCTAGTGGCAGCATTTAATTTTCTATAATCAATACAAATACGCCACCCTTTAACTTGCTTGATAGGTATTAATTCATTATTCTCATTTGCTTCAACAGTCACTCCTCCTTTCTTAGGAACACAATGAATTGGGCTTACCTAAACACTGTCCAAAATAGGATATATAATTCCAGCATCTAACCATTTTAAAATTTCTTTTTTAACTACTTGTTTCATATCAGGGTTCAGTCTCCTTTGTGGATCAATTCTTGGTTTATGTTCATCGTTCAATAAAATTCTGTGCATAAAAATCGAAGGGTTAATTCCCTTTATATCAGCCAGAGTCCAACCAAAAGCTCTTTGGTACTTTTTTATTGTATCCATTAATTTTTGTTCTTAAATTTCATTTAAGTCTGAGGATACAATTACTGGTTATGTTGATAACTCTCCTAAAAATACATTCTTCAAATTATTTGGAAGAGTCCTCAATTCATGTTCAGGGGGTTTTACAATAGATGGAATTAAGATTTCGTTCTCTGGTGCTGATGAATCGAGCATTTCAAATTGTTCCTTAGTATAATCAATTTTTTTGTTATCAATTTTATCATAATTATCATTTTCCATTTCTTCATTTTCTTCAAATTTTTCTTTGAAATATTTTTTTCTCAAATAATCGCATATATTCATTCTAAAATATTCATTATCTTTTTCTATTTAAGGATATTTCATTAACTTTGAGATGTTAAAGCTCACTTCCTGATCTTTTACTCTCATAGTCAATTCACCTTTTTGAACATCTATCATGGCTCTTCCTGTAGCTAGAAATGGTCTTTCTAAAATGATAGGTATTTCTTTTCTTCTTCCATATCTAAAATGATAAAGTCTACAGAAAAGATAAATTTATCAACCTTAACCAAAACATCTTCTACAACTCCTTTAGGATGTGTAATAGATCGATCAGCTAACTGTAGAGTTACAGAAGTTGGTGCAATCTCTCCTATTCCTAACCTTTTAAAAGTTGATAGAGGCATCAGATTTATGCTAGCTCCCAAATCACATAATGCTAGTCCATAAAATTTTTCACCAATAGCACACGAAATAGTAAAACTACCAGGATCTTTAAGTTTTTCAGGAAGCTTTTTCTGAATTGTAGCACTACACTCTTCACTAAGTGTAACAGTATCATGATCTAGTAACTTCCTATTTTTGTTGAGTATATTCTTCATAAATTTAACATAATCAGGCATTTGTTCTAAAGCTTCAAAAAAAGGAATATTTATTAACAATTGTTTTTAAGATGTATAAGAATTTAACAAATCTTTTTCCCTTGTCTTGTTGCCTCAGTCTTTGAGAAAATGGTGGTGGTGGTCTTTCAACAGTAATTTTCATAGGTTTCAGAGGATAATCAGGATATAAACTTTCATTTCTCCTTCAGTTTCCACTTTTTCCTATTCAACTACAGTTTCTTTCTGTCCCCTTGTTTCCAACTCTTTTCCACTTCTTAATTGAATAGCCTTGATCTGTTCTTTTTCTTGATCATTAAGATTTACTTCAACATTGCTAGGTAAAGTTCCAACAGGTCTATTGCTCAGTGCAGAAGTAATATGCTGCAATTGGTTTTCTATGTTTTTAATAGCAGCTCCTTGATTTTGTAATTGAATTCCAATATTTAAAACTAGTTCTTCCATAGACAGCTTTGTTGACCTCATTTTTGATGAGGTCTTCTCTTCCCTCTTTAGTGTTTAGGATCTAGCCTTAGGCTTTTCCTTTGACTATCTTAGAGGACTAGAATTGGGACCCATCCCTTAGAAATTTAAACCACTTCTTGTATCCCCGCAAACCCCACAAGCTTGATTGTAGACCCCTAATCACCTAGAGGGTTGAGATCAAATGTGGAGGTTTAAAGGATGAGTTCCCTATAGGACTCTTCGGCCGCAGGACTACCC
>JAKZJZ010001182.1:0-30502 GCA_022702705.1 Papilionanthe hookeriana x Papilionanthe teres
AATGATGAGGGTAAAGAAAATGCTCTTTACTACTTAAGCCGTCGTTTACTTCCGACGGAGGTAAGGTATCCCGCAATTGAAAAGCATTGTTTGGCCCTGATCTTCGCCGCTCAAAAGCTCAGGCACTACATGCTTTCTCACAAGGTCAACTCGATCTCGAAGTTTAATCCATTGCAATACTCGATGACTCGTCCAACACTTTCCGGCAGACTTGCCGGATGGTCAATGATATTATTGCAATTCGATATAACTTTCGTGCCTCTCGCGTGCCGTAAAGGGACAAGTCTTAGCAGACTTCCTCGCGAAGACACCCTTTGACGGCCGAATCTCCTCTCAATGACGATCCGCCGGATGAACAAATAATGAGCCTAGAAGACCCCGATGATCGACGTTGGGAATTGTATTTCGACGGAGCATCTTCAGCACACAAAGACGAAGAATCGCAAGTGATAGTGCTCCGTAGAGGCGGGAATCGGGCTAATCTTTATAACACCGGAGCGGGGATGTTAAGATACTCCTACCACTGACGTAAGCCGTGTACAAACAACGAAGCAGAATACGAAGCCCTCATAACGGGATTGGAATTAACCATTCAAATGGGGATAACGAGACATCAACATCTACGGGGATTCACGGTTAATCATTCAACGGATCGTCGGACAATACAGAATTTTTAAACCAAGACTCGAACAAGTACTTCCAAGTATGCCATACAACTGTTGGAACGGATTCCAAATGTGACAATCTACAAAATTCCTAGAAAAGAGAATGCTTTAGCAGATGCTTTAGCCCGTCTCGCAAAAGAATTTGCTCGTTTGCAAGATGAATCAGTGGAAGTGTCGACTCACGGACGTCGTGTCCTATCACAACTCGACATGTACATGATACACAAATCGAAGAAGAAAAAGAATCAGTTAGCAAGAAGTGACGTAAAAACACGTAAGATTGGCAACGACACATTAATAGACTACTTGCAAACAGGAAAACTACCGGACGATAGGTCGTCGGCCCATCGGATCAAGAAAAGAACTCCGTCCTACGCATTAATAAACAACACATTAGTACTGAAGGTCTTTTGATCAAATGTGGCTAAGGTGCTTAAGCGGGTCCGAGGCCCGTGAAATCGTTAAAGAGGTGCATTCGTAACTCCGTGGCGCTCACCGACCGGGTCCAAAAATGAAGATGAAAATTAAAAGACTAGGGTACTACCGGCCCTCGATGATGACCGACCGCATGAAAATCGCCAAGAGCCGTCATCAATGCCAAGTGCACGGAGTGGTTCTACACCAACCTCCAAATGTGCTACACCCGACAATTGCGTCGTGGCCATTCGAATGTTGGGGCACGAGATATAGTGGGTCCGATAGAACCACCATCTTCAAAAGGACATCGTTTCATTCTTGCGGCTACGGATTACTTTTCCAAGTGGGCGTAGCGGCTCCACTTAGAGAAGTGAAAGCACACCACGTGCTACGGCTTTTCAAGAACCAAGTTGTCTACCGTTTCGGAGTGCCGCGCAGGATCATCTCGTATAATGGGTCGGCATTCGAAGCACACAAATCAACAATTTTGTCGAAGACACAGAATCGATCGGCGATACTCGACAATTTACTACCCAAGAGCAAACGGCCTCGCCGAGGCTTTTAATAAAACTCTCGTTCAAATCTTAAAGAAAACCTTGGACGATAATAAGAGAAATTGGCACGAGAAATTGTTAGAAGCCTTATGGGCCTACCGGACAACTTTCGTAACCCCTACTCAAGCTACACCTTACGCTCCGGTGTATGGGTCCGAGGCAGTGTTACCTTTAGAGGTTCAGCTTCCTTCACTCAGAATTGCAATTGCAAATAAGATCACGACAGAAGAAAATGCCAGACTACGACTCGAAGAATTAGAAAGCTTGGAAGGGAAAAGACTTGCATCGCAACAGAATTTAGAACTATACCAAGCTAAAATGGTTCAAGCCCATGACAAACTGGTCCGCCCAAGAACCTTCAAAGTTGGTGACTTAGTTCTCGTTCTCAAGAGACCTATTCTTGCACACCGCAAGATAGGAGGAAAATTTGAACCCACTTGGGAAGGACCGTTTCGTGGTTGAAGCGATGATACTCGGGGAGGTTCCTACCGGCTAGTGAATTGCCGTGGAGAACGACATATGCTTCCAATCAACGGACGATACTTGAAAAAATACTACGCTACTCGATGTTTCGAAGGAATGAATTCTTCATCCCTAAGAAACACGGGTGAAGTAATTACTTGTGGTTGGGTCCGAACCCAAAAATAATAAAATGTGCTAAGATAAATAAAATCATGATAATTAAGTTTTCCTTGTTTTCTTTTTCAAATCAAAATCTCTTCCCTCATTTTATCCTACTTCATTCCTGTTAAATTTCAAAATATAAGAATAATAAAAAATGTATCTTTAATAAACATTTTCTTAATGTTCTTGTTCTTAGTACAGCCCTCGATCCTTTTCCTTGTCTTTTCGCAGGGAAATGTCGAACGGGCGGTTGGTCCTGAACTTTAAGAATGGCGTAAGCCTTGCACTCGATGAAAAGAGGGTGAAAGATGGAGCGATAATCGAGATTGACTCGGATTTCGCACCAGCAGGCCTACGAGACGAGGAAAGTGACCGGGTCCCAGCTAACCGAGAAGAACTGCCCGGACGGACAGGTGATGAAAGTGGGTGGCCCAAGCCACCAATCCAACAACAAGAAAAGAAAAGCAAACACCGAAGAAGACAAGAAAATGAAGTCCGTAGTCACTACAGGCGGAGGGCAGGCTTGTCGCCGCCGCGCCCGCGAGATTCAAGAAGTTCGGAGAGCTACTCTCACGACCACGCAACGAAGAAATAAGAATCGCCGCATCCGTAAAATGTTAACAAAACTAGTCTGCGGACCAGCACGACGAGACAGTTCGCTAATGCCAGCACTCACATTTCAAGGACACCGGCTCACCAGGAACTCGAAGAAAGGAGGCCAGCTCCTAGAATAACGAAAAGAACCGGGGAAATCTCCGGAAGATCGAAGAAAGAAGGCTACCACGCCACCGGATAGAACCACCAGGCAGTGCATGACCTTGTTGCGAAGCAACCCCGGGGGATGTCCCGACGGGCATCATCCCCGAGGAGCCGAGGTATGCGGGGGAACGTGAAGGGATTGAACCATATATCCCACAATATGTCACAAGGCCTCGCCATCCGCAGATCATTCGGAATACGAGCTGGAGAGGATGCAGAATGTTGAATAGAAAACTTTCGAATACTTCGAGAGAATTAAAGGAAGAAGAATCAACATACTAGAAGGCCTCGAGCTACACACCGACGTATTTTCAGAGTATGAACAACAGCAAATCGTGGACTGTATCCGGGATCCGAAAAGAATGGGCCGAGCAGCCGCCCGAGGGAAAACACATACTCGAACCCCGGAGATGGATGCCGGGGAAAGGAAGAATCACAATACAATGTGGATGCTCGCTACAACTTTGCCGAAGACGTAAAAGGAAACCCACCGGGATACTCCGTCATGGGCAAGTAGATCCGATGCCATTAGTTATCAAGAGAATGGTAAAAAGATTGATAACATGGAGGGTACCGCCGCAGATTGCATACCCAATAGCTGCATTATCAACATCTACAAACAGGGTGATCGCATACCCCCACATATTGATCACCACGACTTCGTCGGACCTTTCTGCACGGTCTCTTTCTTGAATGAGTGCAACATCATGTTCGGATCCGACCTCCGGATAGCAGGCCCGGTGAGTTCCGAGGGCCGATAAAGATACCTTTACCGGTGGGTTCCGTCATGATACCGCAAGGTAACGGAGCGGATATCGCAAAGCATTGCATACCGGAGTGCCGGTGGAGCGAATCTCGGTTACTTTCGTGGAGGATGGACGACAGCAAAATACCTTACCATTTCCAACCGGACCCGTAGCTAGAGAACCTCCGACCTTACGAGTCGTGAGTTACATGGGAAATATCACACCTCCAACGTACATCCAGCTCGGCATCCTTGCCAAGGATGGCTTGGAAGGTGATGTTATTGACCATGTACCTCACTATTCGGACATGGATTTTTTGACGGATGATTCTTTTGATGGATCAACAAAGATCATACACAATCCGTTTTGAGTCTACATGGATTGTATGAAATATATTCCGCATCGAGTTGTACGACGTATTTTCAACATGATTGGAATGAAAGTGACCATGTCACGTTTTTGGCCTTCACCTCTTTTGTGCAAATTGATTGGGAAACGCCATTAAAGTTAAATGAACTTCGAACAAAGAACGAGAAAAGAAAAAAAAGAGAATAAAAGAAAATTTTTTAAAAAAAAATCTGAAAAATGACAAACACCAAGTTCACATGAACATTAAATAAACAACAAAATAAAATTTGAACCATTAAAAGATAAACGAAATCAACACAAATCTCAAATTCAATCTTTCCAAATTCCGAATCAAATTTCAATCTTTTCAAACTTCAAAATCAAATTCCATCCTTCCAAACTTCAAAATCAAATTCTCAATCAAATTCCAAATCCATCTCGATCAAATTTCAAATTTGATCTTCCCAAATCTCAAATCAAATTCTCAATCAAAATCCAAATCCAATCTCGATCAAGTTTCAAACTTGATCTTTCAAATTTCAAATCAAATCTTAAATCAAGTTTCAATCGAGTTCAAACTCATCCTTCCAAATTTCCAAATTTCCAAATTCAATCTTTCCAGGCTTCAAGTCTCAATCAAATTCAAATTCAATCTCTATCAAATCTCAAATCCGATCTTCTAGATCTCACATCAAAATTCAAAACTTTTGGGTCGAGGATTTTACATCCAAGATCGCATCGCTTTAGGATTCTCTTCCTATCGCACTGAAATACACCAAAATTCAAAACTTTTGGGTCGAGGATTTTACATCCAAGACTGCACTGCTTTAGGATTCTCTTCCTCCTGCACTGAAATACATCAAAATTCAAAACTTTTGGGTCAAGGATTTTACATCCAAGACTGCACTGCTTTAGGATTCTCTTCCTATTGCACTGAAATACACCAAAATTCAAAACTTTTGGGTCGAGGATTTTACATCCAAGACTCGCACTCGCTTTAGGATTCTCTTCCTGTTGCACTCGAAATACATCAAAATTCAAAACTTTTGGGTCGAGGATTTTACATCCAAGACCGCACTCGCTTTAGGATTCTCTTCCTATCGTACCGAAATACATCAAAATTCAACTTTTGGGTCAAGGATTTTACATCCAAGATCGCACTCGCTTTAGGATTCTCTTCCTATTGCACTGAAATACATCAAAATTCAACCTTTGGGTCGAGGATTTTACATCCGAGATCGCACTGCTTTAGGATCATTTCCTATCGCAATGAAATACATCAAAATCAAACTCTTGAGGTTAAGGATTTTACATCCAACACCACTTTGCTCTGAGGTCTCTTCTCATTGCAACGATTCAATCTAATCAATTCAATTTTCTTTCGAGGTTGGAGATGTTGCATCTAAAACCTCAAAATCCTAATTTTCATTTCAAATCAAATCCCTCAAATTAATTTCGACAAAACTTCAATCTAAATCGAAACTCCAAACTAAAATTTAAACTCACACATCAAAACATAAATTGAAACAAAATAAAATCTAAGTCGAAATTCCCTCGCATCATGTGATTTGGGATTTACCTCCTTTTCCTTTCCCCAGCCGAGAGTTCAAGAATCTCCTGCTCCGCAGATATACTCGACACTCCCGCGCGAAACTCTTCTACTTCGTCCTAAGTTCGTCACTTGACATCCGTGTTGGTTTTGTTGATCGCTTCGGTCAACACCAATACGCGCGGTGTGCTCCGTCACTCACCACACCTATTGGGGTCCATTTGTTGACCTCATTTTCGGTGAGGTCTTCCCTTCTTCTTTTTAGTGCTTAGGATCTAGCCTTAGGCTTTTCCTTTCGACTATCTTAGAGGACCAGAATCGGGACCCGCCTTTTAGAAATTTAAACCACTTCTAAACTCCCCGCAAACTCCACAAACTCGACTATAGACCCCTAATCACCTGAGAGGGTTGAAATCAAATGTGGAAGTTTAAAGGATGAGTTCCTATGGACTCTTCGGCCTTGAGACCGCCCCCGGGTGGCCCGGTCTCGGTGAAGGGGCCGACATACACTACACTTACACACTACATTTCCACACACTTCCTAAAACCACACCCATACCCAACTTGACCTCCTCGACTCATGTAGGTGATTCACATGGATGGTCCTTAACCCCTAAGCCCTCGGCTAAGAGGTTAGAGAACAACATAGTTGAATGCCTCAAATGAGTCCTTTCATGGCTCATATGGGCTTGAAATGGCTTCATGGCTCAACCAAAATGATTTCACCCCACTCAAATTCACCCAATCTTAAATTTCCCAAATTTTTAATTTTTAACCCCCGGGACCCTACACCTACTAAACCTACCCAAAACCCTCAAATTACCCAAATTTTTGCAAAATTTCCAAATTACCTAAAATTTTCCAAAATCAATCCCAAACACCTCCACATCACTCAAATTGATTATCCATACCCAAAAATACCAAAAATTCCAAGAAAACCTCCCAATACCCTCCAAATAACCCAAAATACCCTTCTTGGCCTAAAAATCAAAAAATTCAGAAAATTCCCAGAAAATTCCAAAAAATCCCAAATATTCCCAATTTCATTTTATCCAACTACACCATGGGCCAATTTTGTCAATTTACCCTACTTTTGTCAAAACCCCCAATTTGACCCATTTTAATCCAAAGTGAACCCAATGTCAAACCAAACCTATCCAATTGACCCCAATTTTGGTCCAATTCAATTCTAAACTTCAATTCAACATTCCTAATACTAATTTAGACCAAATCCAAGTCCAATTTGATTGACATTTGGATCCAATTCCACTTTTCGACCTTAAGGCCCATTTTTCGACCTAAGCCCAAACCTAACCCAAATGAACCCAAACCCCAAAAATCAAAGCCCAACCAAAGTCAAAACCTCTTTGAAACACTCCCATAAACACTTCTCAACAATAATTCTACATAAATTTCAACCCTAGCCCAACATTGGCCCAACTTGGCCCATTTGGACCTATATCGGCCCATTCACCAAAAGAATCCAAATCCAACCCAATTCAAGCCCAAACTACCCCAAATTTGCTTCAAGTTACTCATGACACATCCATGAGCTAAACCAACAATTATTTGGCCCAACCTTTTACAAAAATTTTCATCCATGAACACATTCATAGACTTAAAAGCCCACTTCCCTTAAACCTTTCTAAAAGCCCATTTCCTTCAAAATTCAAAAGCCCAAATCTACCCTAAAGCCCACATGACATCTCCATTTGTCATCCATTTAATTAAATCCATTACCTAAGTCCTAAAATCACCATCAAATTATTCCAAATCAAGTTTCATACAAATTTCCATCAAAACATCCAAAATTCTTAAAACCCATTTTCATGAAATTGACCCAAGCTTTTCCCAAGCCAAATGGAGCCAAGCACAAACCTTGCCGAAACTCTGCCAAAATTGTTTCAAACCCTTCACCATCCTGAGAGCAGTTGATCCCCAGTGTCAATTTGCCCTAATCCCCACCAACAGAGCCCAATTTCTCAACTGAAATTCCACCCAAAACCAGGACACTTTGCCACAGATGAGCCAATCCTCAAATTGACCGGTCCTACACCTTCACCGGACCAAGAGGAGAAGTTTACCACCGAAAGCCCCATCTCCGTGCCACCCAGATTGCTCCAGCCTCCAAGCTTTGTGATCGGCCGTGGTCACTTTCATAGCTAGGACAATTCACCGCACTCGAGAGACTTCATCCGGAGTCTGCACAGACCCAATCGAAGGTGCAACAACTCTCGGATCGAAGCCACACTTCTCCGAGCCAAGGTATGAGCTAACTCTTCATCCCGAGCTTTTGAAGATTCTCTATTTCAAATGCCTTAGTTCCAATGCATGTTAGCCGTATAGATGTGTTCGTCTCTTCAAGACGAATCCATAGTAGCATAAGAACATGAAAATCCATCGAGAATCGAGCGAGATCTTAGGGATTTAGTGTGGACGGCTCTCGGGTGAGAACACTCGGGGACGATGAACGGATGCCGTCCATTCGATACACGCGCGCACGGGCGGCCAGTGATTGCGTCGGACCGAGAGACGCGTACGAGAACCGCGGGGCCCGGCCGCCGACTCGTGTGGCGGCGTCGAATGGGAGCGCGACGCGCGTGCGTTCGGAGCCGCCGAGGTCGACGCGGCGCCGCGTGGATAAATAGAAAATTAGGGTATTTTTCTATTTATTTAATTCCCTAAACTTCAAAAATTCATATCTCCGTGTAGAAAAATCACAAAAATAAAATAAAAATACCCTCTTGCTCAGCTGAACGTAGGAGAATAATGTGGAAAAGAAATCATTTAATTTAATTAAGTATTTTATTTTTTATGATTTATTTACTCTCTGCATACATTTAATTCTCCATGCATGTATACAATTCACCATGGCATGAGACCATAGGGCTTTTGAAGCCTCCGAACTTGGGAACATTCCCCGAATTTTCCAAGGTCGAGGCCATCTCCGTGAAAAGTTATTTATTTTTCAAATGCATGTTGTCGTTTTGAGTATTTTAATTCCAAAAATTAGCATGTTGTGAAATAAATTCTAGAAATATTTGGTGATGTTCCTTATGACCGAGAGAACTCTAGGAAAAATAGACTTGAGTTAATTCACTCGCATTAACCCTAATCGGCTTAAACACCTAAAATAGGTCTTTAATTAATTAGAGTTAACCAGTGCATCAAATTGACTTGAAATCAATTCTCCACTGACCTTTAGGATCAGAGGAATCCACCATAAAAATTTGAAGTCAATTGACTTGGTTAGCCCCACTAATTGGGTTGATTAAGCCACTTAGCCATTTTAAACTTTAAAAATTCATAGCTTTTAAAATATTTTTTTAAAATTCACCAAATTGGTTTTGGAGCCTCTCTGATATCAGGGGAACCCAAGAAAATTAAAATTTCAATTTTCTAAAAAAGTTGATTTTTAATAATATTTTAATATTTTTAATAATTAAAAAATAATAAAAATCACAAAAATAATAAAATTCACCAAAATGTCACATTTTGAATTTTAATCACTTAGGAACAAATCCCACATTTTTCCTAAGTCTATTTAGTGAGATATTAAATTTTAAAGCCCTAGGGTAATTTTAAAATTAAAAAAAATGTATTTTCTAGCATTTTCACTAAAATAATTATTATAAATCATAGAAAAATCAGAAAATTGCAAAATTTGTTTCTCTGGTTTCCTTGATATCAGAGAGATTTTTGAAAAATATAAAATCCATTTTTCAACATTTATCTTATTTTTAAATTAATTAACACTCCAAAACTCAAAATAATTATAATAAAAATAATATAATTCAAAAAATCACCAAAATTGGTCCAAGTGCTTCTCTGGTCATTAGGAATGTCCCCTAATTTTCTTAAGGACAGAAACTTTTCCCTTGGTCATGTTATCAAATTTTCCTTGAAAATCTCTATTTTCCACCAAAAATAATTATATAAATAAATTAAATACAGAAAAATCACATTTTCTCCTCTCATGTCTTTATTGACATATGAGTAAAGTCACATAAAAATTTCAAGTTCATTTGAGTTCAATTTAGTGAGTTATGAAATTATTAAGCTTAAAGGGTAAAATGGTAATTAAAATCTTTAATCCTTAATTAAAACTTTAGGTTTAATAAAAAATCAACAAGTAAAATATTTGATCCTAATCTGATTTGGATGACTGAAATTTAAATAATTAAAGGGTAGAAACCCATTAAATAATTTTAAAATGATTAAACTTTAATTAAATAATAGATTAAATTTGGAAGAATAATAAAATTGGAATTATTAAAATAAGGGATCTTTATTAGGAAGAGATTTATTCTTTAATTTAAAAAAATCCCTAAATTAATTATATCAACTAATACTCAATTTTTTAATTAAAATGATAACTCAAATTTAAAATATTAAAAGACTTAATTTCAATTAAAATTAAAAATAAAGTAAATTAAAGATAAATTAAATTAAGATTAAATTAAATTTAATAATTAAATTAAATTAAATTAAACAATTAAATTAAATTAATTAAAATTAAATTAAATTTAATAATTAAATTAAATTAAATTAAACAATTAAATTAAATTAATTAAAATTAAATTAAATTAAATAATTAAATTAAATTAAATTAAACAATTAAATTAAATTAATTAAAATTAAATTAAATTAAATTAAACAATTAAATTAAATTAAATTAAATAATTAAATTAAATTAAATTAAATAATTAAATTAAATTAAATTAAATAATTAAATTAAATTAAATTAAATAATTAAATTAAATTAAATAATTAAATTAAATTAAATTAAATTAAATTAAATTAAATAATTAAATTAAATTAAATTAAATCAAATTAATTAAACATCAAATCAAATTAAATTAAATTAAACTAAATATAAAACAACTTGAACACTATTCCAAATTTAAACCCTTTAAATTAAATCAAATCACTGAATACTAATTTACCCTTGAAAGCTTTGATTATTATAACTCCTAAATAGAACATCAAGTGAAATGTTATCTCACTCATAGGATATTCAAATGTCCTAGTTCACTCGAGCAAGTTAACAAGACTTGAAAACCTCTGGACGATCGATTCATTTATATAATTAAATTCATTCGGACTTAAAACAATCCTAGAAATATTGAAAAGATGTTTAAGATCCTTCTTAAGCACTTTCTCAATATGATAGGATATTTATAAGAACAATCGAATTTGATTATTCTTCGATGAAGAAAATCGTCCTTAAACCAAAACACAAAGAACCTAGACGTCATAGGAAATGACTAACTATAGGATTAGGAATTTGGTAGAAACCATAACCTTTCCCTTAGCTTTACCTAGGAACTTGCTTAAATATTCTAATTGTGTTTTAAGTGCAGCTTGGATGACGGGAAGACCCTCCAGGTACGCTTTTATTTTATTGCAATTTACTTTCTTGCAATTTACTTTATTGCAAATGCAAGCTTTACTTTTCTTGCATGATAAAACAATCGTTGCATGAAAACCCACACCTTTAGGATAGCCCTCAAAACTGAAACCAAAATTAAATTAAAAGTCATTGCAAGATAAAATTCACCGCCACAACATTTCAAAATATAAAACAACTCAAAATTTAATCACAAACGTAACACAAAACTACAATTGCAACTAAACTAAAACGTCCCGTTGGATGATCGGGAATACCTCGGATGATGTAACCTACGTGTTGCTAACGGGATTTCCCACGGCCTAAATGAAAGTGTGGAACTCATTCAGTTGAGTTTAGCAAATTCATCCGGACTAAGTGAATCCGATAAAAATAATGATGCCGGAAGGATGGAACCGTGGGATCTTAACCGGTGTCGTTATAATCAACTTTAAGATTTGTTTTAAATAAAACATAAAAAACACTTGGAAATTAAGATTTTCTCTAAACCAAAACACTTTTCTCAACTCCCGATTTATGATTTCTAAAACTAAACCTCTGCAACAACAAGGAGCTCGGAGCATGGTGGGCAGCACGACCATCGTCATCGCAGAAACCCGAGTCTACTTCAAAGAAAACTTTCCTAGAATTAAAACAACCGAGCCATAGGACTTCGAGGTAGCTTCGCCTAGTGCAACATAAATCCTCAACTCTTCGTTAGGCATTTGCATTGCAAATTAAGCCCTAACCGGTCTTAGGATTCCGAGGTAGTCGTCCGATACGACAATAAACCCTCACATCTTCTAGGCTATTTGTTTGATTTTATCATACAAATATAAGCCCTAATTAATTGAAATTGGCAAGATTGAAATACTAAATAAACATTAGGACTTTCCTAAATTCAAGCCAAACGATAGGATAGTCGGGAAATTATCGAAGTTCACTTCGAATCAGTGATTTCTCCTACCTTTCTTCCTTTGGATTCACAAAACAAAATGTTCCAAAAATTTGATCCATTCCCTATTGAAACTTCAAAATTCAATCTTTGAAAACCTTAAACTTTGAAATTCTTGAGAGCGTAATCATTGATTATTATCGAGAGTTTTCTTAGGTGATTCCCGTCACTTAAGATGTAATTAACTATAGTGGGCTTGCCCTTATAGGAATTTTAAAGAACCTGTGTAATATAAACCCCGTTTAATGTTTTCATATTAAGCAAGGGAAACTTGTCGGCTTATAAAATTGGTTCTGCGACCAAACGGATGTCACTAATCTTCTAGTTTATTTAATCAAGCCCCACCATCAAGCGAGTGTGTCTATCCTTAGGGATAGATACACGGCTCGTGGTGCGGTGCTCGTTTATATAAACTATTTCGGGATGTGAGGTCGGTTTAATCTCATATCTTAAAACCTTCAAGTTTAAAAATTATTTTCAAAATCAAATACTACTTTTCAAATTATTTATTTTAATTAAATTAAAAATTCGCCGACAGATTTCTGTTAGGCGACCCCTCTTCAAAATAAAACACGACCTAAAAATAAGCCGCACAGCCGGGGACGAGGCCGTGGTAGAGACACTAGGACAATTGGACAAAAGAAACCAGCCATCAATGTTGATTGGGAAGATAGTTCTGAAGAGAAAAAAAAATCAAGCAAGAAGCAGCGACAATAAGTCAAAAGAAGCCGCAATACAAGATCTCCCTCGAAGATGAAAAGAACGAAGAATACAAATCAATATACGAGAAGATTAACCACTACGTACATACTATGACCCTAACTCCGATCCATTCTAATAAGATCGAGGGTATGGAGGTCAAAGAGGTACGTAGTGACGGTGCAAAGCCGATCAAATTCTACCCTGGTGCTTCTTCCTCCAAAACTGAAAATAATGTACAATTCGAAGATGTCACTTCATCGAATTAATGGAATTACCTTTTGGGTGGTACTCTCCCCGTGTTCAAAATTTAATTCAACGTGGTTTCTTACCTCGACAATGGACAAAAGGCCAATCACAACATTTTGAAAAGTTATGGAATAACTCCGGCCGTCCACCCAATTCGAAGTATGGACTCGGATTCGGCACAAGTAGGGTCGATTGACGATACTGAATTTTGTTTGGTTGTCACTTGCAAGTCCAATGAAAATCGCATGGAAACTACCGACGAACTCGAAGATTTACAAATTGGAGACGCTCCACCGAATTCGAAGAAGAAATTAAATCCACAATAGATGAGTTAATGGAAGTTAACTTAGGTACTAGCGAAGAGCCTAGACCTACCTTTGTTAGCTCCTTACTCAACAAAGAAGACTCCGAAGAAATAATCAAGTTATTAATGGAATTTAAAGACCGTTTTGCTTGGAGCTACGATGAAATGCCGTGATTAGCTCCGGAGGTTGCGTACCATAAGCTAGGAGTAGATCCTACTTCGTCCCGACCGACAAGGTCCCGGAAGAATGCGTCTAGAAATCGAACAACAAGTCATAGCCGAAGTTAAAAAGCTAATAGACGCTAAATTTGTCCGTGAAGAACAATACCCGACTTGGCTAGCCAACGTAGTGCCGCCGTAAAGAAGAATGGTCGGATCGAATTTGTGTGGACTTCGCAGATTTAAACAAGGCATGTCCAAAAGATGAATTCCCTCTACCGATTCCAGAATCGATGATCGATATTGCTTCGACACATGAAATATTCTCATTCATGGATGGATCTTCGGGATACAACCGGATAAAAATGGCTCCGTAAGATGAAAAGCTTACGACATTCGAACGCCAATCGGAGTATTTTGCTACACGGTGATGCCATTCGGATCGAAGAACGCAGGAGCAACTTACCAAAGAGCAATGACAAGAATTTTTGATGATCTCATCCACAATCAAGTCGAGTGCTACGTGGACGATGTCGTCATCAAAAGCAAAGTAAAGGAAAACCACTCGTATGATTCGAGAATTGTTTTCGAACGATTAAGACAATTTAACCTTAAGATGAATCCTTAAAATGCGCCTTCGGCGTCACCTCCGGAAATTCTTAGGATTCGTTGTCCGACATCGTGGAATTGAAATCGACCCGGAGAAGATTAAAGCCATCTTAGAAATGCCGCCTCCCAAAACCTTAAAACAACTACGATCTTTTCAAGGGAAGCCGGCATATCTTCGACGCTTTATCTCAAACTCGTCGAGTAAGTGTCACCTTTCTCGGCACTAGTTAAAAAGGACGCCAAATTTATTTGGGAAGAGAAATGCCGAAGGCCTTCGAAGACATTAAACAATATTTAATGACACCTCCCGTCTTAGCAGCCCCGGCCTCGTGTAGACCGCGATACTTTACACCGCGGCTCTAGACGACTCCTCGGAGCCTCGTTAGCCTGTGTCAATGATGAGGGTAAAGAAAATGCTCTTTACTACTTAAGCCGTCGTTTACTTCCGACGGAAGTAAGGTATCCCGCAATTGAAAAGCATTGTTTGGCCCCGATCTTCGCCACTCAAAAGCTCGTGCACTACATGCTTTCTCATAAGGTCAACTTGATTTCGAAGTTTAATCCATTGCAATACTTCGATGACTCGTCCAACACTTTCCGGCGGACTTGCCGGATGGTCAATGATATTATTGCAATTCGATATAACTTTCGTGCCTCTCGCGTGCCGTAAAGGGACAAGTCTTAGCAGACTTCCTCGCAAAGACACCCTTTGCCGGCCGAATCTCCTCTCAATGACGATCCGCCGATGAACAAATAATGAACCTAGAAGACCTCGACGATCGACGTTGGGAATTATATTTTGACGGAGCATCTTCAAGACACAAAGACGAAGAATCGCAAGTGATAGTGCCCGTAAGGCAGGAATCGGGCTAATCTTTATAACACCGGAGCGGGGATGTTAAGATACTCCTACCACTCGACGTAACCGTGTACAAACAACGAAGCGAATACGAAGCCCTCATAACGGGATTGGAATTAACCATTCAAATGGGGATAACGGACATCAACATCTACGGGGATTCACGATTAATCATTCAACAGATCGCTGACAAGACAGAATTCTAAAGCCAAGACTCGAACAAGACTTCCAAGTATGCCATACAAATTGCTGAACGATTCCAAATGTGACAATCTACAAAATTCCTAGAAAAGAGAATGCTTTAGACAGATGCTTTAGCCCGTCTCGCAAAAGAATTTGCCTGTTTGCAAGATGAATCGATGGAAGTGTCGATTCACTGACGTCGAGTCCTATCACAGCTCGACATAGTACACAATACACAAATCAAGAAAAGAAAAAGAATCAGCTGCAGTAGTGATAGAAAACACGTAAGATCAGGCGATGACCTATCGATGAGACTACCCGCAAACAGAAAACTACCGTACAATAGGTCGCTAGCCCATCGGATCAAGAAAAGAACTCCGTCCTACGCATTAATAAACAACACATTATACGAAGGTCTTTTGATCAAATGTGGCTAAGGTGCCTAAGCGGGTCCGAGGCCCGTGAAATTGTTAAAGAGGTGCATTCGAGACTCCGTGGCGCTCACCGATCGGGTCCAAAGATGAAAATGAAAATTAAAAGACTAGGGTACTACCGGCCCTCGATGATGACCGATCGCATGAAAATCGCCAAGAGCCGTCACCAATGCCAAGTGCACGGAGTGGTTCTACACCAACCTCCAAATGTGCTACACCCGACAATTGCGTCGTGGCCATTCGAATGTTGGGGCACGGATATAGTGGGTCCGATAGAACCACCATCTTCGAAAGGACATCGTTTCATTCTTGCGGCTACGCATTACTTTTCCAAGTGGCAGGCGGCCCACTTAGAGAAGTGAAAGCACACCACGTGCCGCAGCTTTTCAAGAACCAAGTTGTCTACCGTTTTGGAGTGCCGCGCAGATCATCTCGGATAATGGGTCGACATTCGGAAGCACACAAATCAACAATTTTGTCGAGAGACACGGAATCGATCGGCGATACTCGACAATTTACTACCCAAGAGCAAACGGCCTCGCCGAGGCTTTTAATAAAACTCTCGTTCAAATCTTAAAGAAAACCTTGGACGATAATAAGAGAAATTGGCACGAGAAATTGTTAGAAGCCTTATGGGCCTACCGGACAACCTTCGAACCCCTACTCAAGCTACACCTTACGCTCCGGTGTATGGGTCCGAGGCAAGTGTTACCTTTAGAGGTTCGGCCTTCCTTCACTCGAATTGCAATTGCAAATAAGATCACGATGAAGAAAACGCCGATTACGACTCGAAGAATTAGAAAGCTTGGAAGGGAAAAAACTTGCGACGCAACAGCAATTTAGAACTATATCAAGCTAAGATGGTTCAAACCCATGACAAACTGGTCCGCCCAAGAACCTTCAAAGTTGGTGATTTAGTTCTCGTTCTCAAGAGACCTATTCTTGCACACCGCAAGATAGGAGGAAAATTTGAACCCACTTGGGAAGGACCGTTCGTGGTTGAAGCGAGATACTCGGGAGGTTCCTACCGGCCTAGTGAATTGCCGAGGAGAACGACATATGCTTCCAATCAACGGACGATACTTGAAAAATATTACGCTACTCCGATGTTTCGAAGGAATGAATTCTTCATCCCTAAGAAACACGGGTGAAGTAATTACTTGTGATTGGGTCCGAACCCAAAAATAATAAAATGTGCTAAGATAAATAAAATCATGATAATTAAGTTTTCCTTGTTTCCTTTTTCAAATCAAAATCTCTTCCCTCATCTTATCCTACTTCATTCCTGTTAAATTTCAAAATATAAGAATAATAAAAAAATGTATCTTTAATAAACATTTTCTTAATGTTCTTGTTCTTAGTACAGCCCCTGATCCTTTTCCTTGTCTTTTCGCAAGGAAATGTCGAACGGCGGTTGGTCTTGAACTTTAAGAATGGCGTAAGCCTCGCACTCGATGAAAAGAGGGTGAAAGATGGAGCGATAATCGAGATTGACTCGCATTTCGCACCAGCGAGCCTACGATACGAGGAAAGTGACCGGGTCCCGCTAACCGAGAAGAACTACCCGGGCGGACAAGTGATGAAAGTGGGTGGCCCAAGCCACCAATCCAACAACAAGAAAAGAAAAGCAAACACCGAAGAAGACAAGAAAATGAAGTCCGTAGTCACTACGACGGAGGGCGAGGCTTGTCGCCGCCGCGCCCGCGAGATTCAAGAAGTTCGGAGGGCTACTCTCACGCCCACGCAACGAAGAAATAAGAATCGCCGCATCCGTAAAATGTTAACAAAACTAGCCGCGGACTCAGCACGACGAGACAGCCGCTAATGCCGCACTCACATTTCAAGGACACCGGTTCACCAGGAACTCGAAGAAAGGAGGCCGACTCCTAGAATAACGTAAAGAACCGGGAAATCTCCGTAAGATCGAAGAAAGAAGGCTACCACGCCACCGGATAGAACCACCAAGCAGTGCATGACCTTGTTGCAGAAGCAACCCCGGGGATGTCCCGACAGTGCATCATCCCCGAGGAGCCGAGGTATGCGGGGGAACGTGAAGGGATTGAACCATATATCCCACAATATGTCACAAGGCCTCGCCATCCGCAGATCATTCCGGAATACGAGTCGGAGAGGATGCGGAATGTTGAAAAGAAAACTTTCGAATACTTCGAGAGAATTAAAGGAAGAAGAATCAACATACTAGAAGGCCTCGAGCTACACACCGACGTATTCTCGGAGTATGAACAACAAGAAATCGTGGACCGTATCCGGGATCCGAAAAGAATGGGCCGAGCGAGCCGCCCGAGGGAAAACACATACTCGAACCCCGAGATGGATGCCGAGGAAAGGAAGAATCACAATACAATGCGGATGTCGCTACAACTTTGTCGAAGACGAAAAGGAAACCCACCGGAATACTTCGTCATGGGCAAGTAGATCCGATGCCATTAGTTATCAAGAGAATGGTAAAAAGATTGATAACATGGAGGGTACCTGCCGACAGATTGCATACCCAATAGCCGCATTATCAACATCTACAAACAGGGTGACCGCATACCCCCACATATCGATCACCACGACTTCGTCGGACCTTTCGCACGGTCTCTTTCTTGAATGAGTGCAACATCATGTTCGGATCCGACCTCCGGATAGCGAGGCCCGGTGAGTTCCGAGGGCCGAGAAAGATACCTTTACCGGTGGGTTCCGTCATGATACCGCAAGGTAACGGAGCATATATCGCAAAGCATTGCATACCGGGGGTGCCAGTGGAGCGAATCTCGCTTACTTTCGTGAGGATGGACGACGACAGAAATACCTTACCATTTCCAACCGGATCCGAGCTAGAGAACCTCCGCCTTACGAGCCGTGAGTTACATGGGAAATATCACACCTCCAATGTACATCCAACTGGCATCCTTGCCAAGGATGGCTTGGAAGGTGATGTTATCGACCATGTACCTCACTATTCGGACATGGATTTTTGACAGATGATTCTTTTGATGGATCAACAAAGATCATACACAATCCGTTTCGAGTCTACATGGATTGTATGAAATATATTCCGCATCGAGTTGTACGACGTATTTTCAACATGATTGGAATGAAAGTGACCATGTCACGTTTTTGGCCTTCACCTCTTTTGTGCAAATTGATTGGGAAACGCCATTAAAGTTAAATGAACTTCGAACAAAGAACGAAAAAAGAAAAAAGAGAATAAAAGAAAACTTTATAAAAAAAAATCGAAAAATGACAAATACCAAGTTCACATGAACATTAAATAAACAACAAAATAAAATTTGAACCATTAAAAGATAAACGAAATCAACACAAATCTCAAATTCAATCTTTCCAAATTCGAATCAAATTTCAATCTTTTCAAACTTCAAAATCAAATTCCATCCTTCCAAACTTCAAAATCAAATTCTCAATCAAATTCCAAATCCACTCTCGATCAAATTTCAAATTTGATCTTCCCAAATCTCAAATCAAATTCTCAATCAAAATCCAAATCCAATCTCGATCAAGTTTCAAACTTGATCTTTCAAATCTCAAATCAAATCTTAAATCAAGTTTCAATCGAGTTCAAACTCATCCTTCCAAATTTCCAAATTTCCAAATTCAATCTTTCCAGTGCTTCAAGTCTCAATCAAATTCAAATTCAATCTCTATCAAATCTCAAATCCGATCTTCTAGATCTCACATCAAAATTCAAAACTTTTGGGTCGAGGATTTTACATCCAAGACTCGCACCGCTTTAGGATTCTCTTCCTATCGCACCGAAATACATCAAAATTCAAAACTTTTGGGTCGAGGATTTTACATCCAAGACCGCACTCGCTTTAGGATTCTCTTCCTCTTGCACCTGAAATACATCAAAATTCAAAACTTTTGGGTCGAGGATTTTACATCCAAGACTCGCATCGCTTTAGGATTCTCTTCCTCTCGCACCGAAATACATCAAATTTCAAAACTTTTGGGTCGAGGATTTTACATCCAAGATCGCACCGCTTTAGGATTCTCTTCCTATCGCACCGAAATACATCAAAATTCAAAACTTTTGGGTCGAGGATTTTACATCCAAGACCGCACTCGCTTTAGGATTCTCTTCCTATCGCACCGAAATACATCAAAATTCAAAACTTTTGGGTCGAGGATTTTACATCCAAGATCGCACCGCTTTAGGATTCTCTTCCTATTGCACTGAAATACACCAAAATTCAAAACTTTTGGGTCGAGGATTTTACATCCAAGATCGCACTACTTTAGGATTCTCTTCCTATCGCACCGAAATACATCAAAATTCAAAACTTTTGGGTCGAGGATTTTACATCCAAGATCGCACTCGCTTTAGGATTCTCTTCCTATCAGCACCGAAATACATCAAAATTCAAACTTTTGGGTCGAGGATTTTACATCCAAGACCGCATCGCTTTAGGATTCTCTTCCTATCGCACCGAAATACATCAAAATTCAACTTTTGGGTCGAGGATTTTACATCCAAGATCGCACTCGCTTTAGGATTCTTTCCCTATCGCACCGAAATACATCAAATTCAAACCTTTGGGTCGAGGATTTTACATCCAAGACCGCATCGCTTTAGGATCATTTCCCTATCGCAATGAAATACATCAAAATCAAACTCTCGAGGTTAAGGATTTTACATCCAACACCACTTTGCTCTGAGATATCTTCTCATTGCAACGATTCAATCTAATCAATTCAATTTTCTTTCGAGGTTGGAGATGTTACATCTAAAACCTCAAAATCCTAATTTTCATTTCAAATCAAATCCCTCAAATTAATTTTGACAAAACTTCAATCTAAATCGAAACTCCAAACTAAAATTTAAACTCACACATCAAAACATAAATTGAAACAAAATAAAATCTAAATCGAAATTCCCTCGCATCATGTGATTCGAGATTTACCTCCTTTTCCTTTCCCCAGCCGAGAGTTCAAGAATCTCCGGTTCCGGCAGATATACTCGACACTCCCCACGTAGAACTCTTCTACTTCGTCCCAAGTTCGTCACTTGGACATCCGTGTTGGTTTTGTTGATCGCTTCGGCCAACACCAATACGCGCGGTGTGCTCCGTCAGCTCACCACACCTATCGGGGTTCATTTGTTGACCTCATTTTCGATGAGGTCTTCCTTTCTTCTTTTTAGTGCTGTAGGATCTAGCCTCAGGCTTTTCCCTTCGACTATCTTAGAGGACTAGAATCGGGACCCGCCTTTTAGAAATTCAAACCACTTCTAAACTCCCCGCAAACTCCACAAACTCGACTATAGACCCCTAATCACCTAGAGGGTTGAAATCAAATATGGAAGTTTAAAGGATGAGTTCCTATAGGACTCTTTCGCCTTAGGATCGCCCGCGGTGGCCTCGGTCTCGTGAAGGGGCCGACATACACTACACTTACACACTACATTTCCACACACTTCCTAAAACCACACCCATACCCAACTCGACCTCCCGACTCATGTAGGTGATTCACATGGATGGTCCTTAACCCCTAAGCCCTCAGCAAGAGGGTTAGGAACAACATAGCTGAATGCCTCAAATGAGTCCTTTCATGGCTCATATGGGCTTGAAATGGCTTCATGGCTCAACCAAAATGATTTCACCCCACTCAAATTCACCCAATCTTCAATTTCCCAAATTTTCAATTTTTGACCCCCGGGACCCTACACCTACTAAACCTACCCAAAACCTCAAATTACCCAAATTTTTGCAAAATTTTCAAATTACCTAAAATTTTCCAAAATCAATCCCAAACACCTCCACATCACTCAAATTGATCATCCATACCCAAAAATACCAAAAATTCCAAGAAAACCTCCCAATACCCTCCAAATAACCCAAAATACCCTTCTGGCCTAAAAATCCAAAAATTCAAAAAATTCCCAGAAAATTCCAGAAAATCCCAAATATTCCCAATTTCATTTTGTCCAACTACACCATGGGCCAATTTTGTCAATTTACCCTACTTTTGTCAAAACCCCCAATTCGACCCATTTTAATCCAAAGTGAACCCAATGTCAAACCAAACCTATCCAATTGACCCCAATTTTGGTCCAATTCAATTCTAAACTTCAATTCAACATTCCTAATACTAATTTAGACCAAATCCAAGTCCAATTTGATTGACATTTGGATCCAATTCCACTTTTGACCTTAAGGCCCATTTTTCGACCTAAGCCCAAACCTAACCTAAATGAACCCAAACCCCAAAAATCAAAGCCCAACCAAAGTCAAAACCTCTTTGAAACACTCCCATAAACACTTCTCAACAATAATTCTACATAAATTTCAACCCTAGCCCAACATTGGCCCAACTTAGCCCATTCTGGACCTATATTGGCCCATTCACCAAAAGAATCCAAATCCAACCCAATTCAAGCCCAAACTACCCCAAATTTGCTTCAAGTTACTCATGACACATCCATGAGCTAAACCAACAATTATTTGGCCCAACCTTTTACAAAAATTTTCATCCATGAACACATTCATAAACTTAAAAGCCCACTTCCCTTAAACCTTTCTAAAAGCCCATTTCCTTCAAAATTCAAAAGCCCAAATCTACCCTAAAGCCCACATGACATCTCCATTTGTCATCCATTTAATTAAATCCATTACCTAAGTCCTAAAATCACCATCAAATTATTCCAAATCAAGTTTCATACAAATTTCCATCAAAACATCCAAAATTCTTAAAACCCATTTTCATGAAATTGACCCAAGCTTTTCCCAAGCCAAATGGAGCCAAGGATGAGCCATTCACAAGCCATATGAAGCCATGAAAGTTTGGCATGTGACCATGCCATTAATGGCAAAAGGAGGAGGTCCTTTAACCATCTCCTAAAAGTCATTAACCTTAAGCATGTCTCCCTTAACCAAGATTTAATCCAAATATTCTTGGATAAGGACATCACCACCTTCGACTCAGCTAGCCTAGCCGATCTTCTCAGCCCAAGACTGCACCATGGGGAGGTGAACCCAACCCAAACCAATGGGTTGACCAATTTCAAGCCAAAATGACCCCCTCCCCATTCCATTTTAATTCAAACACTTTACACATGTCCAAACCCAATCGACTTCACCATTGCCAAGCCCCGACCTCCCCGGTCAAGATGGTGACCCATGCCTGCACGGCCAGCCGCCTGGATCGCCGGAAAACACCACACCCGAGAGCTCACATGTGAGCCAACTTTGGAATTCCACCTTCGCCGAGCCGCCCCATGCCCAATGGCCACCATGGCCGTTCTTCTCCTCACTCGCAGCAAGCTGATCCCAAGCCCTAACTCCCCCGGGAGGCCTCCCACCAGCTTCTATTTAAACTCCACCCCTCTCGGCCATAAGAAGAGCCAAGCACAAACCTTGCCAAAACTGCGCCAAAATTGTTCCGGACCCTTCTCCACTCTTAGAGCACTTGATCCCCGGTGAGATCCCCCTGCCATTTCTCCTCCGTAAGCTCAATTTCGTAGTCGAAATTCCACCCAAAACCAGGACACTTCTCCACGAGTGAGCCAATTCCCAAATTGATTGGCTCTACACCTTCACTGCGACTAAGGGAAGGTGTCCACCATCAAAAGCCCCATCTCCGTGCCACCCGAGTTGCTCCAGCCCTCCAAGCTTTGTGATCGGGCTTGGTCGAAATCATATCCAGACAATTCCCTGGACCGAGAGACTTTATCTGGAGCTTGCTGGGACCCAATCGAAGGTGCAACAACTCTCAGATTGAAGCCACACTTCTCTGAGCTAAGGTATGAGTTAACTCTCCATCCCGAGCTTCTGGAGATTCTCCATTTCAAATGCCTTAGTTTCAATGCATGTTAACCGTATAGATGTGTTCGTCTCTTCAAGACGAATCCATAGAGTATAAGAACATAAAAATCCATTGAGAATCGAGTGAGATCTTAGGGATTTAGTGTGGACGGCTCTCGGGTGAGAACACTTGGGGACGATGAACGGATGCCGTCCATTCAATACACGCGCGGACGAACGGCTCAGATGGCGTCGGACCGGGAAACGGTGCGAGAACCGCGGGGCCCGGGCTGCCGACTCGGATGGCGGCGCCCAATCACGACGCGACACGTACCCCTTCGGAGCTGCCGATGTTTCGCTGGCGCCGCGTGGATAAGTAGATAAATAGGGTATTTAATGTATTTATTAAATATCAGAAACTTCAAAATCCATATCTTTGTGTAGAAAAATCACAAAAATAAAATAAAAATACCCTCTTGCTCAGTGAACAGAGGAGAATAATGTGGAAAAGAAATCATTTAATTTCATCAAGTATTTTATTTTTTATAATTTATTTACTCTCTCGCATACATTTAATTCTCCATGCATGTATACAATTCACCATGGCATGAGACCATAGTGGCTTTTGAAGCCTCTCGAACTCGGGAACATTCCCCGAATTTTCCAAGGTCGGAGGCCATTTCGTGAAAAGTTATTTATTTTTCAAATGCATGTTGCTCGTTTTGAGTATTTTAATTCCAAAAATTAGCATGTTGTGAAATAAATTCTAGGAAAATTTGGTGATGTTCCTTACGACCGTAGAACCCTAGGAAAAATAAGTTTTGACTTAGTTCATTCAAAACAACCCTAATCGACTTAAACACCCAAAATAGGTCTTTAATTAATTAGAGTTAACCAGGTATTAAATTGACTTGAAATCAATTCTCCACTGATCTTTAGGATCGGGGAACCCACCATAAAAATTTGAGGTCAATTTGACTTGGTTAACCCCACTAATCGGGTCGATTAAGTCACTTAGCCATTTTAAACTTTAAAAATTCATAACTTTTAAAATACTTTTCAAAAATTTACTAAATTGGTTTGGAGCCTCTCTGATATCAGGGGAACCTAAGAAAATTAAAATTTCAATTTTCTGAAAAAGTTGATTTTTAATAATATTTTAATATTTTAATAATTAAAAAAATAATAAAAATCACAAAAATAATAAAATTCACCAAAATGTCACATTTTGAATTTTAATCACTTAGGAACAAACCCCATATTTTTCCTAAGTCTATTTAGTGAGATATTAAATTTTAAAGCCCTAGGGTAATTTTAAAGTTAAAAAAAATGTATTTTCTAGCATTTTCACTAAAATAATTATTATAAATCATAGAAAAATCAGAAAATTGCAAAATTTGTTTCTCTGATTTCCTTGATATCAGAGAGATTTTTGAAAAATATAAAATTCATTTTTCAACATTTATTTTATTTTTAAATTAATTAACACTCCAAAACTTAAAATAATTATAATAAAAATAATATAATTCAAAAAATCACCAAAATTAGTCCAAGTGGTCCTCTGGTCATTAGAAATGTCCCCTAATTTTCTTAAGGACAGAAACTTTCCCTTGGTCATGTTATCAAATTTCCTTGAAAATCTCTATTTTCTACCAAAAATAATTATATAAATAAATTAAATACAGAAAAATCACATTTTCTCCTCTCATGTCTTTATTGACATATGAGTGAAGTCACATAAAAATTTCAAGTTCATTTGAATTCAATTTAGTGAGTTATGAAATTATTAAGCTTAAAGGGTAAAATGGTAATTAAACTTTCAACCCTTAATTAAAACTTTAGGTTTAATAAAAATTAACAAGTAAAATATTTGATCCTAATCTGATTTGGATGATTGAAATTTAAATGATTAAAGGGTAGAAACCCATTAAGCATTTTTAAAATAATTAAACCTTAATTAAATAATTGATTAAATTTGGAAGAATAATAAAATTGGAATTATTAAAATAGGGATATTATTAGGAAGAGATTTATTCTTTAATTTAAAAATCCCTAAATTAATTATCTCATTAATATTCAATCCTTAATTAAAATGATAACTCAAATTCAAAATATTAAAAGACTTAATCATTAAACTAAAATTAAATTATTAAACTCTTTCAAAAATTTCAATTAAAATTAAAGATAAAACTTAATTAAAAATTAAATTAAAATTAAATTAAATAATTGAATTAAATCAAATTAAACAATTAAATTAAATTGAATTAAATTAAATTAAATTAAATTTAAATTAAATTAAATTAAATTAAACAATTAAATTAAATTAAATTAAATAATTAAATCAAATTAAACAATTAAATTAAATTGAATTAAATTAAATTAAATTAAATAAATTAAATTAATTAAATAAAATTAAATTAAATCAAATTAAATTAAATTAAACAATCAAATTAAATTAAATTAAATTAAATAAATTAAATTAAATTGAATAACTAAATTAAATTAAATCAAATTAAATTAAATTAAATCAAATCAAATTAAAGTTAAATCAAATCAAATTGATTAAACATCAAATCAAATTAAATTAAATTAAATTAAAACTCAATTAAAATTAAATTAAATTGAATTAAATATAACATCACCTAAAACAGAAGAAAATAAATTTAAAAAAAACAACTTCAACACTATTCCAAATTTAAACTCTTTAACTTAAACCAAATCATTCGAATACTAACTTACCCTCGAAAGCTTTAGTTATTATAACTCCTAAATAAAACATTAAATGAAGTGTCACTTCACTCATAGGATATTCAAATGTCCTAGTTCACTCGAGCAAGTTAACAAAACTTGAAATTCTTGGACGATTAATTCATTTGTATAATTAAATTCATTTCAACTTAAAACAATCCCGAAATATTGAAAAGATGTTTAAGATCCTTCTTAAGCACTTTCTCAATATGATAGGACATTTATAAGAACAATCGAATTTGATTATTCTTCGATGAAGAAAATCGTCCTTAAACCAAAACACAAAGAACCTAGACGTCATAGGAAATGACTAGCTATAGGATTAGGAATTTGGTAGAAAACCATAACCTTTCCCTTAGCTTTTACCTAGGAACTTGCTTAAATATGCTAATTGTGTTTTAAGTGCAGTTGGGATGACTGGAAGACCCTCCGAGTACGCATTTGTATTATTGCAATTTACTTTCCCGCAATTTATTTTCCAAGAATTTACATTATTGCAATTTACTTTATTGCAACCGCGTTTATTTTTCTTGCATGATAAAACAACCGTTGCATGAAAACCCACACCTTTAGGATAGCTCCTAAAACCGAAACCAAAATTAAGTTAAAAGTCATTGCAAGATAAAATTCACCGCCACAACATTTCAAAATATAAAACAACTCAAAATTTAATCACAAACGTAACACAAAACTACAATTACAACTAAATTAAAACGTCCCGTTGGATGATCGGAATACCTCGGATGATGTAACCTACGTGTTGCTAACGGATTTCCCACGGTCTAAATGAAAGTGTGGAACTCATTCACTGAGTTTAGCAAATTCATCCGGACTAAGTGAATCCGATAAAAATAATGATGCCGAAGGATGGAACCGTGGATCTTAACCGGTGTCGTTATAATCAACTTTAAGATTTGTTTTAAATAAAACATAAAAAACACTCGGAAATTAAGATTTTCTCTAAACCAAAACACTTTTCTCAACTCCCGATTTATGATTTCTAAAACTAAACCTCTCGCAACAACAAGGAGCTCGGAGCATGATGGGCAAAGACGACCATCGTCATCGCAGAAACCCGAGTCTACTTCAACAGAAACTTTCCTAGAATTAAACAACCAAGCCATAGGACTTCGAGGTAGCTTGCCTAGTGCAACATAAATCCTCAACTCTTCGTTAGGCATTTGCATTGCAAATTAAGCCCTAACCGGTCTTAGGATTCCGAGGTAGTCGTCCGATACGACAATAAACCCTCACATCTTCTAGTGCTATTTGTTTGATTTTATCATACAAATATAAGCCCTAATTAATTGAAATTGCAAGATCGAAATATCAAATAAACATTAGGACTTTCCTAAATTCAAGACAAACAATAGGATAGTCGGGAAATTATCGAAGTTCACTTCGAATCGCTGATTTCTCCTACCTCTCTTCCTTTGGATTCACAAAACAAAATGTTCCAAAATTTGATCCATTCCCTATCGAAATTCCAAAATTCAATCTTTGAAAACCTTAAACTTTCAAATTCTTCGAGAGCGAATTATTGGTTATTATCGAGAGTTTTCTTAGGTGATTCCCGTCACTTAAGATGTAATTAACTATAGGGGCTCGCCCTTATAGGGAATTTTAAAGAACCTGTGTAATATAAACCCCGTTTGATACTTTCATATTAAGCTGGGGAATTTGTCGGCTTATAAAATTGGTTCGCAAACCAAACGGATGTCACAAAACTTCTAGTTTATTTGATCGAGCCCCACCATCAAGCAATGATGTCTATCCTTAGGGATAGATATACGGTTCGTGGTGCGGTGCTCGTTTATATAAACTATTCGGGGATGTGAGATCGGTTTAATCTCATATCTTAAAACTTTCAAATTTAAAAATTATTTTCAAAATCAAATACTACTTTCTAAATTATATATATTTAAATTAAATTTAAAATAAAAATTCGCCGCACAACTTCTGTTAGGCGACCACTTTTCAAAATAAAACACACAACCCTAAAATAATGCCGACACATACCTTTCTGTATACTCAAAGGGAACCTTTCCGATAATACCTAGGAAGAAGAGCTACTCTTACTAGTACTTTGCAAGTTGGCATTGTCATGATGTCCTGAAAACAAGAGCTGGTTTCAAAGAAATGCGAATACGGTCGTTGTCTGTGATTGGGTTCAAAACTTAAAAATTATAATAAACATTCAAAAAAAAAAACATCATCAACAATAAAATTTGACACATCACATTTTTCTACACTTTCACACATGTTTTGAAATTCCAAATACTTACAATAAAAGTGAAATGTTTCAAAATACTTGAAAAATACTCTAAGAACAAAACAAACTGGCAAAACCGCAGTTTTCTACAAACTGTTCTCTATAGGTTTTTGGTCTTTTGTCACCATAAACTGTTCACATTTGCATATATCTCCCATTTGTTAAAAATCTCCGATATTTCACAAACTTCTACAAATTTCATAAACACTCTATAAAACCTCACAATAATTACAAAGTCCACAACAATCTCAGCAACCTTAGCATTCTCAGCACTCAACTACTTGTGATGGGCTTCATAGCCTCATCATTTCTCAGTCCATGGGACAGGCTTCGTCCTCATCCTTCCTGCACTATATAGGTGTAAGACCTCCAGGTTTGTTGAGGCATCTGATTCCTACAATTTTCTTCTGGATAAGAGAGTAAACCAACAAGGTACCCGATTCCTTCTACATTGGATAGGTATAAGACCTCCAGGTTCTTTTGAGGCATCCAATTCCTACAATTTTCTTCAGGATAAGGATTAAACCAACAAGGTACCTGATTCCTTCCTACACTGGATAGGTGTAAGACCTCCAGATTCTGTTGAGGCATCTAATTCCTATGACTTTCTTCAGGATAAGGGAGTAAACTAACAAGGTACCTGATTCCTTCTGCACTGGATAAGTATAAGACCTCCAGGTTCTGTTGAGGCATCCGATCCTATGACTTTCTTAAGGATAAGGGAGTAAACCAACAAGGTACATGATTCCTTCTACACTAGATAGGTATAAGACCTCCAGGTTTTGTTGAGGCATCCAATTCCTATGTTTTTTTTCAGGATAAGGGAGTAAACCAACAAGGTACCTGATTTCTTCTGCACTGGATAGGTATAAGACCTCCAGGTTCTATTAAGGCATCCGATTCCTACAATTTTCTTCAGGATAAGGGAGTAAACCAACAAGGTACCCGATTCCTTTCTACACTGGATAGGTATAAGACCTCCAGATTCTTTTGAGGCATCTGATTCCTATGACTTTCTTCAGGATAAGGGAGTAAACCAACAAGGTACCCGATTCCTTCGTACATTAGATAAGTGTAAGACCTCCAGGTTTGTTGAGGCATCTGATTCATCACTCTAGAGAGAGGAGTAAGACCCCCTTGTGGTATCCGTCAATTCTCTCTGGAACAGATAATAAGTCCTTGCAGCGCGTTTGAGGAATCTGTTCCATCCACACCAAATTAATATATGAGATTGGGAGGAAACCAGCAAGGTACCCAATTTCTCATGCACTGGATCAGGAGTAAGCCAACAAGGCACTCGATTCCTCTGCTTCCGCATGACACACACAGGATAAGGGAGTAAACCAACATGGTACATGATTCCCTTGTACACTGGATAAGGACTAAGCCAACAAGGCACCTTATGCCTCCGCGACACAATATTAGCACACACTGGATAAGGGAGTAAACCAACAAGGTACCTGATTCCTTCTTGCACTGGATAGGTGTAAGACCTCCAGGTTCTGTTGAGGCATCTGATTCCTCACCTCTAAGATAGGAATAAGGCCCCTTGAAATGGATAAAGGCATCCGATAATTCTCGTCAAGATAGTAAGCCCTCGTTGCGCGCACAAGGCATTCCTAATTTTATTCTTTATGTCCATACACTTTGCTACGACGACACTAACTACGCATGCATGAAATGGTATATACACATTGCTATGCCCACTTGCGGCTATGCTAATTTCATTACGAAATCACGACATTCCTTTGCCAAATAACGGCGACCTCGGTCAGGTTATGGCCACCATTCTGCCGAAACACGGCAATACCTCTGGATTCATACCTTCATTCCCCTAACGGATATATTTTGAATCTATATACATCTGAGCTAGGTATAAGACCTGTTTAAATGTACACGGCATCCTAGACTCTCCGTCTTTGGAACTTGGTACCACTGAGACCATATACCTCAAGTGGTGCAATTGTGTGTTTGACTAGCTCTCAACTTGGAGATGAATCTCTATGCTTTTCTTCCTGACCTAGTCTTCCTATGATATTACATATATTTTCTTTGACTTGATAATTCGATATTTTAACTATAAATCAAAATTTCTGCCTACTAATCCCAGCGATGATGTTGGCAATCCAAATACATACCTTCTAAAAAATACACACACATTAACCTTTGATAAATATCCTTCTTCCTCATCCCCAGCAGATAGCGCTTTCTATA
>JAKZJZ010001183.1:0-30489 GCA_022702705.1 Papilionanthe hookeriana x Papilionanthe teres
TATGCTTCGTTCAGTTACGTATTGCTATGTCAACATCGAAATCAAACTAAATTGAATTAAATTAAATTAAATTAAAATTAAAACTCGATTAAATTAAATTAAATTAAATTAAATTGAATTAAATATAACATCATTAAAACAGAAAGAAATTAAATATAAAACGACTTGAACAACTTATTCGAATTTAAACCCATTAACTTAAATCAAATCGATTTGAATACCAATTTACCCTCGAAAGCTTTGGTTATTATAACTCTAAACAGAACATTAAATGAAATGTTACTTCACTTATAGGATATTCGAATGTCTTAGTTCATTTGAGTAAGATAACAACAAAACTTGAATTCTCGGACGATTAATTCATTTGTATAATTAAACGCATTTGGACTTAAAACAATCCTAGAAATATTGAAAAGATGTTTAAGATTATTCTTAAGCACTTCCTCGATATGATAGGACATTTATAAGAACAATTGGACTTAATTGTTCTTTGATGAAGAAAATCGTCCTTAAACCAAAACACAAAGAACCTAGACGTCATAGGAGATGACTAGGCTATAGGATTAGGAATTTGGTAGAAAACCATAACCCTTCCTTAGCTTTACTAGGAACTTGCTTAAATATTCTAATTGTGTTTTAAGTGCGGCTTGGGATGACGGGAAGACCCTCCAGGTACGCTTTTATTTTATTGCGATCTACTTTCTTGCAATTTACATTATTGCGATTTACTTAAGCGCATTGCACTTACTTTTCTTGCATGATAAACAATCTGTTGCATGAAAACTCGCACCTTTAGGATAGCCACTAAAAGCTGAAACCAAAACTAAGTTAAAAGTCATTGCAAGATAAAATTCACCGCCACAACATTTCGAAATATAAAACAACTCGAAATTTAATCACGAAACGAGAACACGAAAACTACGATTACAACTAAATTAAAACGTCATGTTGGATGATCGGGAATACCTCGGATGATGTAACCTACGTGTTCTTGCGGGATTTCAGCGGTCTAAATGAAAGTGTGGAACTCATTCGAGTTGAGTTTAGCAAATTCATACTGGACTAAGTGAATCCGATAAAAATAATGATGCGGAAGGATGGGCAGTGGGATCTTAGCAGTGTCGTTATAATCGACTTTAAGATTTGTTTTAATTAAAACATAAAAAACACTTGGAAATTAAGATTTTCTCTAAACCAAAACACTTTTCTCATCCACGATTTATGACTTCTAAAACTAAACCTCTGCGACAACAAGGAGCTCGGAGCATGGTGGGCGGCACGGCCATCGTCATCGGCAAAACATGAGTCTACTTCAGCAAAACTTTCACAGAATTAAATAACGAAAGCCATAGGACTTCGAGGTAGTTTGCACTAGTGCGACATAAATCCTCGACTCTTCGTTAGGCATTTGCATTGCAAATTAAGCCCTAACCGGTCTTAGGATTCCGAGGTAGTCGTCGATACGACATAAACCCTCACATCTTCGAGATTATTTGTATGATTTTATCATACAAATATAAGTCCTAATTAATTAAAATTAGCGAGATCGAAAACATTTAAATAAATATTAGGACTTTCCTAAACTCGAAGCGAAACAATAGGATAGTCGGGAAATTACCGAAGTTCGCTTCGAATCTGTGATTTCTCCTACTTTTCTTCCTTTGGATTCCCAAAACAAAATGTTCAAATTTGATCCATTCCTTATTGAAATTCGAAATTCGATCCTTTGAAAACTTAAACTTTGAAATTCTTGAGAGCGAGATTATTGATTATTATCGAGAGTTTTCTTAGGTGATTCCCGTCACTTAAGATGTAATTAACTATAGGGGCTTGCCCTTATAGGGAATTTTAAAGAACCCGGAGTAATATAAACCACTGTTTAATGCTTTCATATTAAGCGGGGAATTTGTCGGCTTATAAAATTGGTTCGCGAGACCAAACGGATGTCACTGAAATCTTCTAGTTTATTTAATCGAGCCCCACCGTCGAAGCGGTGTGTACTATCCTTAGGGATAGATACACGGTTTGTGGTGCGGTGCTCGTTTATATAAACTATTTGGGATGTGAGATCGGTTTAATCTCATATCTTAAAACCTTAAATTTAAAATTATTTTCGAAAATCAAATACTACTTTTCAAAATTATTTATTTAAATTAAATTAAAAATTCGCCGCACAATTTACGTTAGGCGACCCCTTTCGAAATAAAACACACGACCATAAAAATATGCGCGACAATTTACGGCGACTCCGTGAGGAATATTCCTCTCTCCATTATAATCGAATAATTACTGCTTTCAAAAATCGGTAGTGCATCCATGTCCTTAGTGGATCGAACTACCCTTCTTTCCGTTGGAATACTATGTTCATTTCTACCTGTGAACGAAGTATAGCCGACATTCTCTCGGATTAGGAACCTTTGTTTAGACACCCACTAAACGGAGAGGTTCGAGATCCTTCTACCTCATTTACGAGGTGGGGTGGACCCCGATAGGTGTTAGTTTAGGAATGATCCTTCGAGTCGAGAAGTCTTGCTTAAGACTCTCTTTTCCTTTCCGACTGCGAATCGGATTCCTTACCTTCTCTACACCTTTGAACATTCGTTCTAAATAAACGAACCCTCTAATAAGTGATTCTTTTAACAAATGATTCCTTCTTATAAATACATGAACAAGAATGTGTTCGGACTCTTTTCAATTCCTTTCTTTTCGTCTAAAGAAAAGAAGCATAACTTAGGACTGACAACCGAATCTACCTGCGAAATGGAAGCCCCGAAGCGATTTTCTCCTTCACCGATGGATTGGACTTCGGCATGCATAAGGATGAGCTGCCGACGATGGGATCATCCGATTTGGACAAGGATTTGAAAACACGAATGTCGAGATCACCGACGTCTCCCTCTTTGCTGCGACGAACAAGGTATCGAAGGCGAGGAGCCGGCTGCTTGAGTTCGACCTTAGGTCGACCCGAGGTTTCCTCCTGCGAAAGGATCCGGACTAGGAGGAATGCTTGCCGTCCGCGGGAGGAGTTGTTCTTACTACCCCGCTTTGGTCTAGTTGTTTACGCACCTACCCCGACTTACGCGAAATCGAAGGGAAAGAAATCCGGAAGCTATGGTAAACACATTGCAAGTGGAGGGTACGGATCTTCTGTAAGACCTTCGTTTTCGAAATCGGGTCCGGTTCGAAGATTCGAGTCAGCGACGAGGACCCGAAGAAGAAACGAAGTAGAAGGATCGCTAGAGAAGCAGAGCTGCTGAAATTGCTTTCACAGAGGAAATCCGGAGGCTACCGCAGAATATACTACCGTTGCCCCGAGAATATACACCATTGCTGACTACATACCACTCTTGGGAGGAAGCGGGTTCCATCCCCTCTCCGCCGCGAGAGGATGAGGAGAATGTTCGCGAGATTCTTTGCCACATTACCTCGGCCCGCATATTACAACGATAGCCGCGAAAAGAACTAGAACTACGCCGTTTGCTCGTTGCTGAGCTTTGGTAGAAAAGTTAGCAAAGAAGGAAAAGCGCCCGTATCGGAGATTCTACGAAGGATAGGGCGGGTGCCGATCGAATCCGTCTTGGGCCCCGAGTAGAACCCGCCGTCATGACGAGAAAAGCCGAGTAAAAGAATGAAGGCTAGTCGCGCTGTCGTCGTCTCGGGATTACGGATTAGGGAGGATACCACCTTCCGGCATTTGGCGAACGGACCATACGGTCCTAGACCTTCTGCTGTCTAGAAGGATGGTATGGCGTCCATTCTTGGGCGATTAAGATTGAAACGACGGCCGAGAAGAAAGTCTCGCCGGGAGGCTGGAATGCGAAGAAAGTGCTTCTTGCGATAAAGGGGACTCGTGAAAAGGGGACCGGCGGTATCGCACGACAACCGCGATGACACACGAAAGCCCGCTAGAAGATGCCATGGAAAAGTTGAGAACCGATATCCGAGCGGTTGGCAAAAGAAAGAGAAGAAAAGTTCGGAGATGAGATTGATTCATCGGAATTCATGGACGACGAATATGCGAGAAATCGACATGGTTGAGACACGAGCTTCATCGGCTTCGCGAGGTGCTCCTGCGGCGCGAAGAGAGGAGACGGGCGGTGAGAAGGCGGCTTCGGGAAAAGACGACACGATCGCTCGAATGGCGAAAAGGATGGAAGAGATGGCCGTAGCTGCGGCCACTCTCCGGAGTCGAAATACGACCACGAAGAGACACCCCCGGAGGTCATTCACATTGTAGACGGAGGAAAGGAGATTACATCCGTCGATGGGGATGATCGGCGAAAAAGGATACAACACGAAGTATGATCCACGAAAAGGATATCAAGAACTTGGTGGAACGGCGAGTGCGAGAAGCCTTAGCACGATCGAAGAGCGGGACATCCATTCGGACGGGTAGACCTTACCCGGAAGAATTCGACGGCGTCCGATACCGAAGGCTTCGTACCACCTGCGTTCGAAGACCTTCGACGGAGCAGGGAACCCCAGACGGCATGTTGCACACTTTCGTGCCGGTTGTTGTAATGCGGCGGGAGCGATGCATTACTCTTCCGACGGTTCGTCGGCGGTCTGTCGGGAATCGCCTTCGGCGAGTATGCGGAATTACCAAATGGTTCGGTGAAGACGTTCTCGGAGCTAGAGAACCTCTTCATCGAGCGATTCGCGGAGCTCGGCACCACATCACGTATAGGTGATTTGGTGGTAGAGAAACAAAGGCCGAACGAAACTTTGGTGGATTACATACTTCGATGGAGGAACTTAAGCATGAAGTGTGAACCACGACTACGAGAACAACATGCGATCGGCATTTTACTTAAAAGCATTCACGGCCCGATAGCACTTCTCCTCGAAGGATTCACTATTAAGACTTTCGAGAAGTTGTTAAGCGAGGCGGAAGCTTGCGAGAAGAGGCGAAGCAATTAAGTTTCGCCGACGAGACGGACGAGCGAGAAGCCGGTGAAGACCTTCGAAAAGAAATCCGGGATCGTTGCGGCGATTGACAAAGGCGAGCAGCCGATGCTGAAATACCACGAGAACGGCCGCGGCAACCACAACGAGATTACCGGCAACCTCGGTCCGGCTATCGGTCGTCTCCGCGGTATGAGCAACCGCCTCGTCCGCAACGTACATTAAGGGAACTTCGAGCGAGAGAATATCCGTTCAAGAATGAAGCGATGCCGAAAATGTTCCGTAGTCGATGAAGACTCCGGATTTCCAGTGCTCGAGCCTAAAAGACCGGAGGAAGTCGACAAGAAAGGTGATCCCGACTTTTGCCCCTACCACCGGATGCTTGGGCACAAGATAGAAGATTGCATTACCTTTAAAAGTTGGCTCGACGACGACCTTCGGAAAGGAAATATAACAATCCGAAGGAGTACATGAAGGAACCCCGGAAAGGAGGTTCGCGTCGATGTTATCTCGGCCGATCCCGTCATTCCGAGTAGATCCACATGCAGGCGACGATGGATGGACTACCGCATGGACGAGGTCTTCGAAGAAGATTTTGGACGACATCCGAACCGCCTCGGTGCGAGCTTCGATTCGAGTTCGAGACACTGTTAAGCCGGTGCTATCACTTGCGATAGAAGAACCACCTCGACGGGAGGCGATTGAAGAGAAGAAGAAAATTGACGAAGAAGAGGGACGAGACTCCTAAGAGCTGAGACTAGGGGCTGCTTATCCTAGGATAGTTGTTTCGATTCGGGGGAGAAATCCCTCGAACCTCTGATTTTGTATGATTATCTGCTCACTTCGGTGGGATCATATAATGATAAGGGTGATGGCGTTGGCTACGTTTTGATCTGTTTCTAACGATTACGTAACTAGCGACAATCCGGACATCGATTTCGATACCAACGACGATTCTCGAATCATACACGATCTCGACGATCAAAATAACGAAGAAGACATCCATCGAGGAGGCTACGAGAGTTCGACGAGCAACGGATCTATGCGCGAGTTTCGAGGAGCTCCGGTCGCGATAGAGTTAGAGCCTTCGGATTCGAAGATGATCCAGGAAGAGCTGTCATTCCGATTCGGGAGGAGACACGGCAAGCTCGACACTAGATTCGGAAGAAATTACAGAAGTCGACTTAAGAAGTGGAAGAGTTCTACCTCCGAGAATGGGTCCGAAAGACAAAGGAAAGCGGGTGGTTGTTCAGAAGAACCAACCCCGGCGGAAGAAATACCCATTCGAGAAGAAGCCGAGACGCATGAAAATAAAGTGGACTACAACGTACTAGCCCATCTTAGGAAACTACGGCCAAGGCGAGCATTTACGATGCTCTCATCTTATCAAAGGAGATGAGAGAAGCTCGATCGAGGCCTTACTTGATCCGGAAATTTGCTTAGCTCGAATGGCCGGAGATTCCTTAGATGAGGTTTGTTCGTTAAAGGAACGACGAGGTGTTACCTTCACGGACAATGACCTACTACTTGGGACGGCGGATCACGACCGACCGTTGTACATTTCGATTACAATTGGGAAGTTTACGCTCTCCGGAGTATTGGTGGATCCGGGAGCATCGATCAATATAATGAGTCTTCGAACGCTAGCATACTTGGAAATTGATGCTCGTGAGCTCGAAGCGGACAAAATGTTATTAAGAGGATTCGACCGAGAAAGGAGAAAGAGCCCTCGGGTCGATAACGCTACGATGAAGACCGGTGACTTAGCGAAGACAACCGCGAAATTTCACATAATTGATTCGAAACGTCGTTCAACGCTCTCTTGGGCCGACCATGGATACATGAAAACGAGGATGGTACCATCATCTCTGCATCGGTGCATCGAAATACTACGATGGAGGGGAACGATTGCATCAAAGGTGACTTACGACCATTCTCCGTACATGAGATTGGAATCCATGAAGACGCGGCTTATTATGCACCGCAAGAAAACAATCTTCTCCGGAGATACGCGTAACAAATGAAGCAAAGAAAGTTCGGGACAACGAAGAACACTGAAGTTCTAGTCCAACGATCGCTCACCACTCCCTTCGGCGAGATGGTGAAGGTTTCTCCACGACTCGCATCCGAGGTCGAGGCGGGGACGAGGTCGTGGTAGAGACGTTAGGACGAGTTGGACGAGAGAAACCGGCCATCGATGTTGATTGGGAAGATAGTTACGAAGAAGAAAAAGAAATCGACAAGAAGCGGCGACGATAAGTCGGAAGAAGCCGCAATTCGAAGATCTCTCTCGAAGATGAGAAGAACGAAGAATACAAATCGATGTACGAGAAGATTAACCACTACGTACATACTATGACCTAACCCGATCCATTCTAACAAGATCGAGGGTATGGTGGTCGAAGAGGTACGTAACGACGGTGCGAGACGATCGGAATTCTACCGTGGTGCTTCTTCCTCCAAAGCGAAAATCATGTACAATTCGAAGATGTCACTTCATCGGAATTAATGGAATTACCTTTTGAGTGGTACTCTCCACTGTGTTCGAAATTTAATTCAACGTGGTTTCTTACCTCGACAATGGACAAGAGGCCGATCACAACATTTTGAAAAATTATGGAATAACTCCGGTCGTCCACCCGATTCAAAGCATGGACTCGGATTCGGCACGGTAGGGTCGGTTGACGATGCGAATTTTGCTTGGTTGTCACTTGCGAGTCGATGAAAGCTGCATGGAAACTACGGACGAACTCGAAGATTTACAAATTGGAGACGCTCCACGGAATTCGAAGAAGAAATTAAATCTACGATAGATGAGTTAACGGAAGTTAACTTAGGTACTAGCGAAGAGCCTAGACCTACCTTTGTTAGCTCCTTACTCGATAAAGAAGACTCCGAAGAAATAATCGAATTATTAATGGAATTTAAAGACTGTTTTGCTTGGAACTACGATGAGATGCCGGGATTAGCTCCGGAGGTCGCGGTCCATAAGCTAGGAGTGGATCCTGCTACAGTCCCGGTCGGACAAGGTCCCGGAAGAATGCGTCTAGAAATCGAACAACAAGTCATAGCCGAAGTTAAAAAGCTAATAGACGCTAAATTTGTCACGTGAAGAACAATACCCGACTTGGTTAGCTGATGTAGTGCCGAGTCGAAAGAAGAATGGTCGGATCGGAATCTGTGTGGACTTCGAGAGATTTGAACGAGGCATGTCCGAAGGATGAATTCCCTCTGCAGATCCCGGAATTAATGATCGACATTGCTTCGACACATGAAATATTCTCGTTCATGGATGGATCTTCGGGATACAACCGGATAAAAATGGCTCGAGAAGATGAAAAGCTTACGGCATTCGGAACGCCGATCGGAGTATTTTGCTACACGGTGATGCCATTCGGATCGAAGAACGCGGGAGCAACCTACCAAAGAGCAATGACAAGAATTTTTGATGATCTCATCCACGATCGAGTCGAATGCTACGTGGACGATGTGGTCATCGAAAGCAAAGTAAAGGAAAACCACCTGTATGATTTGAGAATTGTTTTCGAACGATTAAGACAATTTAACCTTAAGATGAATCCCTTAAAATGCGCCTTCGGCGTCACCTCCGGGAAATTCTTAGGATTCGTTGTCCGACATCGTGGAATTGAAATCGACCCGGAAAAGATTAAAAGCTATCTTAGAAATGCCGCCTCCCAAAACCTTAAAACAACTACGATCTTTTCGAGGGAAGGCTGGCATATCTTCGACGCTTTATCTCGAGCTTGTCGGGTAGGTGTCGGCCTTTCTCGGCACTAGTTAAAAAGGACGCCAAATTTATTTGGGAAGAGAAATGCCAGAAGGCCTTCGAGGACATTAAACAATATTTAATGACACCTCCTGTCTTAGCGGCCCCGGTCTCGGAGTAGACCGGCGATACTTTACACCGCGGCTTTAGACGACTCTCTCGGAGCCTGTTAGCCCGGAGTCGATGATGAGGGTAAAGAAAATGCTCTTTACTACTTAAGCCGTCGTTTACTTCCGACGGAAGTAAGGTATCCCGCAATTGAAAAGCATTGTTTGGCCACGATCTTCGCCGCTCGAAAGCTCGGGCACTACATGCTTTCTCATAAGGTCGACCTGATCTCGAAGTTTAATCCATTGCGATACTTGATGACTCGTCCAACACTTTCGAGCGGACTTGCCGGATGGTCGATGATATTATTGCAATTCGATATAACTTTCGTGCCTCTGCGTGCGCAGTGAAGGGACAAGTCTTAGCGGACTTTCTCGCGGCACACCCTTTGCGGCGGAATCTCCTCTCGATGACGATTTGCCGGATGAACAAATAATGAACCTAGAAGACCTTGATGATCGACGTTGGGAATTGTATTTCGACGGAGCATCTTCGGCACACAAAGACGAAGAATCGCAAGTGATAGTGCCGGTAAGGCGGGAATCGGGCTAATCTTTATAACACCGGAGCGGGGGATGTTAAGATACTCCTACCGCTTGACGGAGCCGTGTACTGAACAATGAAGCGAGAATACGAAGCCCTCATAACGGGACTGGAATTAACTATTCGAATGGGGATAACGGACATCAACATCTACGGGGATTCGCGGTTAATCATTCGACGGATCGCTAGGACGATACGGAATTTTAAAGCCGAGACTCGAACAATACTTCCGGTATGCCATACGGTTTGTTGGAGCAGATTCCGAAATGTAACGATCTACAAAATTCCCGGAAAAGAAAATGCTTTAGCGAGATGCTTTAGCCCGTCTCGCAAAAGAATTTGCACTGTTTGCAAGATGAATCGGTGGAAGTGTCGGTTCACGGACGTCGGGTCTATCACGGCTCGACATAGACACGATACACAAATCGGAAAAGAAAAAGAATCGGTTACGGCGGTGACGAGAAAACACGGAAGATTGGCGACGGCCATTGATGAACTACTGCAAACGGGAAAGCTACCGGACGATAGGTCGCTGGCCCATCGGATCGAAAAGAACTGCGTCTTACGCATTAATAAACAACACATTGTACGGAAGGTCTTTTGATCGAAATGTGGCTAAGGTGCTAAGCGGGTCGAGGCCGTGAAATTGTTAAAGAGGTGCATTCGGGACTGCTGTGGCGCTCACCGGTCGGGTCCGAAGATGAAAATGAAAATTAAAAGACTAGGGTACTACGGCCCTCGATGATGACCAGTTGCATGAAAATCGCGAGAGGCGTCATCGATGCCGAGTGCGCGGAGTGGTTCTACACCGACCTCCAAATGTGCTTGCACACCGACAATTGCGTCGTGGCCATTTGAATGTTGGGGCACGGATATAGTGGGTCCGATAGAACCACCATCTTCGAAAGGACATCGCTTCATTCTTGCGGCTACGGATTACTTTTCCGAGTGGGCGGAGGCGGTTCCAGCTTAGAGAAGTGAAAGCACACCACGTGCTTACGGTTTTCGAGAACCGAGTTGTCTACTTAGTTTCGGAGTGCCGCGCGAGATCATCTCGGATAATGGGTCGGCATTCGGAAGCACACAAATCAACAATTTTGTCGGGAGACACGGAATCGGCTGGCGATACTCGACAATTTACTACCCGAGAGCAAACGGCCTCGGCGAGGCTTTTAATAAAACTCTCGTTCGAATCTTAAAGAAAACCTTGGACGATAATAAGAGAAATTGGCACGAGAAGTTGTTAGAAGCCTTATGGAGCCTGCGGGACAACCTTCGAACTCCTACTCGAAGCTACACCTTACGCTGCGGTGTATGGGTCCGAGCGATGTTACCTTTAGAGGTTCGGCTTCCTTCACTCGGAATTGCGAGTTGCAAATAAGATCACGACGGAAGAGAACGCCAAATTACGACTCGAAGAATTAGAAAGCTTGGAAGGGAAAAGACTTGCGGCGCAACGGGAATTTAGAACTATACCGAGCTAAGATGGTTCGAGCCCATGACAAAGCGAGTCCGCCCGAGAACCTTGAAAGTTGGTGACTTAGTTCTCGTTCTCGAGAGACTATTCTTGCACACCGCGAGATAGGAGGAAAATTTGAACCCACTTGGGAAGGACCGTTTGTGGTTGAAGCGGTATACTCGGGAGGTTCCTGCCGGTTAGTGAATTGCCGGGGAGAACGACATATGCTTCCGATCAACGGACGATACTTGAAAAAGTATTACGCTACTTGATGTTTCGAAGGAATGAATTCTTCATCCACTAAGAAACACGGGCGAAGTAATTACTTATGATTGGGTCAGAACCCAAAAAATAATAAAATGTGCTTAAAATAAATAAAATCATGATAATTAAGTTTTCCTTGTTTTCTTTTCCAAATCAAAATCTCTTCCCTGATCTTATCCTACTTCATTCATGTTAAATTTGAAAAATACAAAAAATAATATAATAAAAAGAATGTCTTTAATAAACATTTTCTTAATGTTCTTGTTCTTAGTACGGCCCACGATCCTTTTCCTTGTCTTTTCGCGGGGAAATGTCGAACGGGCGGTTGGTCTGAACTTTAAGAATGGCGTAAGCCTTGCACTCGATGAAAAGAGGGTGAAAGATGGAGCGATAATCGAGATTGACTCGGATTTCGCACCGGCGGAGCCTACGGTACGAGGAAAGTGAGCTCGGGTCCCGGTTGACCGAGAAGAGCTGCCGGGCGGACGGTGATGAAAGTGGGTGGCCCAAGCCACCAATCCGGCGACAAGAAAAGAAAAGCAAATGCGAAGAAGACAAGAAAATGAAGTGCGCGAGTCGCTACGGCGGAGGGCGAGCTTGTCGGCGCCGCGCCCGCGGAGATTCGAAGTGCGGAGAGCTACTCTCGCGGCAACGCAACGAAGAAATAAGAATCGCCGTATCAAGTAAGATGTTAACAAAACTAGGCGCGGACCGGCGCGACGAGACGATTACTAACGCCGGTACGTACACTTCGAGGACACGGTTCACCGGGAACACGAAGAAAGGAGGCCGACTCCTAGGATAACGAGAAAGGACCGGGGAAATCTCACGAAGATCGAGAAGAAGAAGGCTACCACGCCACCGGATAGAACCACCGATGATGCATGACCTTGTTGCGAAGCAACCCGGGGGATGTCCCGACGGGCATCATCCACGAGGAGCCGAGGTATGCGGGGAGAACGTGAAGGGATTGAACCGTATATCCCGCGATATGTCGCGAGGCCTCGCCATACGCGAGATCATTCCGGAATACGAGTTGGAGAGAATGCGAGAATGTTGAAAAGAAAACCTTTGAATACTTCGAGAGAATTAAAGGTAGAAGAATCGATATACTTAGAGGGCCTCGAGCTACATACGGACGTATTCTCGGAGTATGAACAACGGCAAATCGTGGATTGTATCCGGGATTTGAAAAGAATGGGCCGAGCGAGGCCGCCTAAGGAAAATACCTACTCGGAACCCCGGAGATGGATGCCGGGGAAGGGAAGAATCACGATACGATGCGGATCTTTGCTACAACTTTCTTGAAGACGGGAAGGGAAACCCACGGGAATACTCCGTCATGGGCGAGTGGATCCGATGCCATTAGTCATCGAGAGAATGGTAAAGAGATTGATAACATGGAGAGTGCGCCGGCGGATTGCATACCCGATAGGCTGCATTATCAACATCTACAAACGGGGTGATTGCATACCCCCGCATAGATCACCACGACTTTGTCGGACCTTTACTGCACGGTCTCTTTCTCGAACGAGTGTAACATCATGTTCGGATGCGACCTCCGGATAACGAGGCCGGGTGAGTTCCGAGGGCCGGTGAAGATACCTTTACCGGTAGGTTCCGTCATGATGCGAAGGGCAACGGAGCGGATATCGCTAAGCATTGCATACCGGGAGTACCGGTGAAGCGGATCTCGGTTACTTTCGGGAGAATGGATGACGGGAAGACACCTTACCATTTCCGACGGACCCGGAGCTAGAGAACCTCACGGCCTTACGAGTGCGTGAGTTACATGGGAAATATCACACCTCCGATGTACATCCATACGGCATCCTTGCCGAGGATGGCTTGGAAGGTGATGTTATTGACCATGTACCTCACTATTCGGACATGGATTTTTGACGGATGCTTCTTTGGATGGACCAACAAAGATCATACATAGTCAGTTTTGAGTCTACATGGATTGTATGAGATGTATTCCGGATCGAGTTGTATGATGTATCTTCGACATGATTGGAATGAAAGTGACCATGTCACATTTTTGGCCTTCACCTCTTTTGTGCAAATTGAGTTGGGAAACGCCATTAAAGTTAAATGAACTTCGAACAAAGAACGAGAAAGAAAAAAAAAAGAATAAAAGAAAACTTTCCTTAAAAAAATCTTAAAAAATGACGAACACCAAATTCACATGAACATTAAATAAACGATAAAATAAAATTTGAATCATTAAAAGATAAACAAAATCAACATAAATGTTAAATCGAATCTCAAATCAAATTCTCGATCAAATTCCAAATCCGATCTCGATCAAATTTCAAATTTGATCTTTCCAATTTCAAATCGAATCTTCGATCGAATTTCGAATCGAATCTCGATCAAATCTCGAATTTGATCTTCCAAATTTCAAATCGAATCTTAAATCAAATTTCAATCGAGTTCGAACTCATCCTTCCGAATCTCGAATTCAATCTTTCCAGGATTTGATATCTCGAATTCAAATTTCGAATTCGATCTTCCAGATTCTCAAATCTGAAATACATCGAATTCAAACTTTTGGGTCGAGGATTTTACATCCAAGCACATTTGCTTTAGGATTCTTTCCATCTGCATCGAAATACATCAATTCAAACTTTTGGGTCGAGGATTTTACATCCAAGATGCACTTGCTTTAGGATTCTTTCCTATTGCATTGAAATACATCGAATTCAAACTTTTGGGTCGAGGATTTTACATCCAAGACTACCTTGCTAGGATTCTTTCCTATTGCATTGAAATACATCAAATTCGAACTTTTTGGGTCGAGGATTTTACATCGAAACTTGCACTGCTTATAGGATTCTTTCCTGTTGCACTTTGAAATACATCAAATTCGAACTTTTGGGTCGAGGATTTTACATCCAAGCTACCTTGCTTTAGGATTCTTTCCTATTGCCATTGAAATACATCAAATTCGAACTTTTGGGTCGAGGATTTTACATCAAGACTGCATTGCTTTAGGATTCTTTCCTATTGCCTTTGAAATACATCAAATTCAAACTTTTGGGTCGAGGATTTTACATCCAAGCTGCCTTTGCTTTAGGATTCTTTCCCTATTGCCTTTGAAATACATCAAATTCAAACTTTTGGGTCGAGGATTTTACATCAAGTCGCACTTTGCTAGGATTCTTTCCTATTGCCTTTGAAATACATCAAATTCAAACTTTTTGGGTCGAGGATTTTACATCGAGACTGCACTTGCTTTAGGATTCTTTCACTATTGCCTTGAAATACATCGAAATTCGAACTTTTGGGTCGAGGATTTTACATCAGTACCTTTGCTTTAGGATTCTTTCCTGTGCCTTTGAAATACATCAAATTCAAATTTTTGGGTCGAGGATTTTACATCAGATTGCACTGCTTTAGGATTCTTTCCTATTGCCTTTGAAATACATCGAAATCGAACTTTTGGGTTGAGGATTTTACATCAGAGACTGCATTGCTTTAGGATTCTTTCCCTACTGCGATGAAATACATCAAAATCAAACTCTTGAGGTTAAGGATTTTACATCCAATACCGCATTGCTCCGAGATCTCTCCTCATTGCAATGATTCAATCCGATCGATTCAATTTTCTTTCGAGGTTGAAGATGTTACATCTAAAACCTCGGAATTCCAATTTTCATTTCGAATCAAATCCTTCGAATTAATTTTGACAAAACTTCGATCTAAATTAAAACTCCGAACTAAAATCTAAGCTCACACATCAAAACTTAAATTGAAACAAAATAAAATCTAAATCGAAATTCCCCGAGATCATGTGATTTGGGATTCACCTCCTTTTCCTTTCCCAGCGAGAGTTCGGGAATCTCCGGTTTCGGAGATATACTTGCTACTCCCAGGCGGAAACTCTTCTACTTCGTCTAAGTTCGTCACTTGGACATACGTGTTGGTTTTGTTGATCGCTTCGGTCAACGCCAATACGCGCGGTGTGCTCCGTCGGCTCACCACACTTATTGAGGTCCATTTGTTGACCTCATTTTTGATGAGGTCTTCTCTTCTTCTCTTTAGTACTTAGGATCTAGCCTTAGGCTTTTCCTTTGACTATCTTAGAGGACTAGAATTGGGACCCACCTTTTAGAAATTCAAACCACTTCTTAACTCCTGCAAACTCCACAAACTTGTCTATAGACCCTAATCACTGAGGGTTGAAATCGAATGTGGAAGTTTAAGGATGAGTTCCTATAGGACTCTTTGGCCTTAGGAGCTGCCACAGGTGGCACAGTGCAGTGAAGGGGCTGACTTACACACACCACTACACCTATACACTACACTTTCACACACCCATACCTAACTTGACCTCCGACTCATGTAGGTGATTCACATGGATGGTCCTTAACCACTAAGCCCTTGGTAAGAGGGTTAGGAACAACATAGTGAATGCCTCGAATGGGTCCCTTCATGGCTCATGTGGGCTTGATATGGCTTCATGGCTCAACCAAAATGATTTCACTCCACTTACATCCACCCAATCTTCAATTTCCCAAATTTTCGATTTTTGACCCCGGGACCCTACACACTTAGCTTACTGCAAAAACCCTTGAAATTACCCGAATTTTTCAAAATTTCCTAAATCACCCAAAATTCCTCAAAATTGATCTTAAACATTTCCACATTACTCAAATTGATCATCCATACCCAAAAATACCAAAAATTCCAAGAAAACCTCCCGATACCCTCGAATACCCAAAATACCCCTCTTGACCCAAAAATCCAAAAATTCAGAAAATTCCCAGAAAATTCCAGAAAATCCCAAATATTCCCAATTTCATTTTGTCCAACTACACCATGGGCCAATTTTGTCAATTTACCCTACTTTTGTCAAAACCCCCAATTTGACCATTTTAACCCGAAGTGAACCCGATGTCGAACCAAACCTACCCGATTGACCCAAATTCTGGTCCAATTCAGTTCTAAACTTCAATTCAACATTCCCAACACCAATCTAGACCAAATCCAAGTCCAATTTGATTGACATTTGGATCGATTTCACTTTTGGCCTTAAAGCCCGATTTGGACCCATGACCCGAGCCTAACCCGAGCTCACCCGATTCGACTCCAATTAACCCCAAACCTTTTCTAAATCTTCCTTAACATTCCCACGAAACAAAACACTAACATGATTTGCCCAAAATTTAGACCCAAACCCCACTCAAATTCAACCCAAAGCTAAAAGGCCCATATTTTGACCTAAACTCGAACCTAACCCGAATGAGCCCGAACCCCAAAATCAAAGCCCAACCAAAGGTCAAAACCTCTTTGAAACACTCCCATAAACATTTCTCAACATTGATTTTACATCAATTTCAACCCTAGCCCAACATTGGCCCAACTTGGCCCACTTGGACCTATATTGGCCCATTCGCCAAAAGAGCCAGAATTGACCCGATTGAGCCCAAATCACTCCCAATTTGCTTCAAGTCACTCATGATACATCCATGAGCTAAACCCAACAATTATTTAGCCCAACCTCTTTACAAAATTTCATCCCAAAATCCATTTTAAAATCAAAAGCCCACTTTCCTTAAACCATCTTAAAAGCGCATTCTAAAACATTCAAAAGGCCCAAAATCTACCACTAAAGCCCACATGACATCTCCATTTGCCATCCACTTAATTAAAGCCATTACCTAAGTCCTAAATTCATCATCAAATAATTCCAAATCAAGTTTCATACAAATTTCCATCAAATTACCAAAAATTCCTAAAATCCATTTTCATGAAATTGACCGAAACTTTTCCTGAGCCAAAGGTGAGCCATGAAGCCATGCATGAGCCACATGTGAGCCATGAGAGCTTTGGACACTCCACCATGCCATATTGGGTAAGAAGAGGGAGGGCTTTCCTTAATCCCTAAAGCTCATTAGCCTTAATCATGTTTCACACTAAACTTAAATTTAATCCGAATATATTTGGATGGAGACTTCTCCATGCCGAACCGGTGATCCCTTTGATCCCCACGGCATCCAAAGCCACCTTGAGGGGTGCACTAGGCCCGAATGGGTGGGTTGACCCATTTAGACTCAAAATTAGCTCCTCCCCATTCCATCTAAATCAAACCCTTTACACATGTCGAACCTCGATTGAATGCACCGAACCCGAGCCACGGCCTCACGAACAAGATGGTGACCGATGCACGGCCGGCCGGCCACCGAGCCGCCGGAAAACACCATGGCCGAGAGCTCGCATGTGAGCCCGACTTGGAATTCTCACTGCTTGGTTGCCCCATCCCAGGTGGCCATTGGAGCTGTTCTTCTCTTGCCAGAAGCGGTGATCCCGAGCCCTCAACTCTCCCGGGAGGCCCTCCGCCCTCTCTGTTCAAACTCCACCCCTCGCGGCCATGAGAGGAGAGTTGCACAAACCTTGCAGAAACTGCGCAAAATTGTTCCAGAACCTTCTCCACCCTTAGAGCGGTTGATCCCCAGGTGTCGATTTGCCCCTAATCCCCACTGACAAAACCCGATTTCTCGGTTGAAATTCCACCGAAAACCGGGACACTTCTCCGCGGTGAGCCAATCCCCGAATTGATTGGTTCTACACCTTCACCGGACCGAGGGAAGGTGTCCGCGAGCAAAAGCCCCATCTCCGGGCCACCCGGTTGCTCCGGCCTCCAAGCTTTGTGATCGGGCTTGGTCGAAATCACACTGAGACAATTCACCGGACCGGGAGACTTCATGCGGAGCTTGTCGGGATCCGATCGAAGGTGCAACAACTCTCGGATCGAAGCCGCACTTCTGCGAGCGAAGGTATGAGCTAATTCTTCATCCCGAGCTTCGGAGATTCTCCATTTCGAATGCTTTAATTTCGATGCATGATAGCCGTATAGATGTGTTCGTCTCTTCCAGACGAATCCATAGAGCATAAGAACATGAAAATCCATTGAGTATCGAGTGAGATATTAGGGATTTAGTGTGGACGGCTCTCGGGTGAGGACACTTGGGGACGATGAACGGATGCCGTTCATTTAATACACGCGCGGACGGACGGCCGGGATCGCGTCGGATCGGAAGACGGAACGATACGGCGGGCCCGGGAGCGCGAGTCGGATGGCGGCGTCGAATGGGAGCGCGCCGCGCGGCGTTTCGGAGGCTGCCGAGGTTGACGCGGCGCCGCGTGGATAAATAGAAAATTAGGGTATTTTTGATTTATTTAATTCCCTAAACTTCAAAAATTCATAACTTTGTGTAGAAAAATCAGAAAAATAAAATAAAAATACCCTCTTGCTCGGTGAACGGAGGAGAATAATGTGGAAAAGAAATCATTTAATTTCATCAAGTATTTTATTTTTTATGATTTATTTACTCTCTGCATACTTTTAATTCTCCATGCATGTATACAATTCACCATGGCATGAGACCATAGGGCTTTTGAAGCCTCCGAATTTGGGAACATTCCACTGAATTTTCCAAAGTCGGAGGCCATCCTATGAAAAGTTATTGATTTTTCAAATTCATGTTACTTGTTTTGAGTATTTTAATTCCAATAAATAGCATGTTGTGAAATAAATTCTAGGAAAATTTGGTGATGTTCCTTATGACCAGAGGACCTCTAGGAAAAATAGGTTTTGAGTTAGTTCATTTAAAACAACCACTAATTGGCTTAAACACTCAAAATAGGTCTCTAATTAATTAGAGCTAACCATACATCAAATTGACTTGAAATCAATTCTCCACTGACCTTTAGGATCAGAGGAACCTACCATAAAAATTTGAGGTCGATTGGACTTGGTTAGCCCCATTAATTGGGTTGATTAAGCCGCTTAGTCATTTTAAACTTTAAAAATTCATAACTTTCAAAATACCTTTCAAAAATTCACCAAATTGGTTTTGGAGCCTCTCTGATATTAGGGGAATCTAAGAAAATTAAAATTTCAATTTTCTAAAAAAGTTGATTTTTAATATTATTTTAATATTTTTAATAATTAAAAAATAATAAAAATCACAAAAATAATAAAATTCACCAAAATGTCAAATTTTGAATTTTAATCACTTAGGAACAAATCCCATATTTTTCTTAGGTCTATTTAGTGAGATATTAAATTTTAAAGCTTTAAGGTAATTTTAAAATTAAAAAAATATATTTTCTAGCTTTTTCATTAAAATAATTATAATAAATCATAGAAAAATCAGAAAATTGCAAAATTTGCTTCTCTGGTTTCCTTGATATCGGAGAGATTTTTGAATAATATAAAATTCATTTTTCAACATTTATTTTATTTTTAAATTAATTAACACTCCAAAACTTAAAATAATTATAATAAAAATAATATAATTCAAAAAATCACCAAAATTGGTCCAAGTGGTTCTCTGGTCATTAGGAATGTCCCTAATTTTCTTAAGGACAGAAACTTTCCCTTGGTCATGTTATTAAATTTTCCTTGAAAATCTCTATTTTCTACCAAAAATAATTATATAAATAAATTAAATACAGAAAAATCACATTTTCTCCTCTCATGTCTTTATTGACATATGAGTGAAGTCACATAAAAATTTCAAGTTCATTTGAGTTCAATTTAGTGAGTTATGAAATTATTAAGCTTAAAGGGTAAAATGGTAATTAAAATTCTTAATCCTTAATTAAAACTTTAGGTTTAATAAAAAATTAACAAGTAAAATATTTGATCCTAATCTGATTTGGATGATTGAAATTTAAATAATTAAAGGGTAGAAACCCATTAAGCAATTTAAAATGATTAAACTTTAATTAAATAATTGATTAAATTTGGAAGAATAATAAAATTGGAATTATTAAAATAGGGATATTATTAGGAAGAGATTTATTCTTTAATTTAAAAATCCCTAAATTAATCATCTCATTAATATTCAATTCTTAATTAAAATGATAACTTAAAATTCAAAACATTAAAAGACTTAATCATTAAACTAAAATTAAATTATTAAACTCTTTTAAAAATTTCAATTAAATTAAAAATAAAATTAAATTAAAAATTAAATTAAATTAAGTAAATTAAATTAAATTAAATTAAATTGAAATTAAAAGTTGAATTAAATTAAAAATTAAATTAAAGATTAAATTAAATTAAATTAAATTAAATAAACAAATTAAATTAAATTAAATAACTTAAATTAAATTAAATTAAATTAAATTAAATAAAAATCAAATTAAATTAAATTAAATTAAATTAAATTAAATTAAATTAAATTAAATTAAATTAAAATTAAATAATAAAATTAAATTAAATTAAATTAAATCAAATTAAATTAAAATTAAATCAAATCAAATTAATTTAATGTAACATCGAAAGCTAAATTGAATTAAATTAAATTAAATTAAAATTAAAACTCGATTAAATTAAATTAAATTAAATTAAATTGAATTAAATAACATCACTTAAAACAGAAAGAAATTAAATATAAAGCAACTTGAACAACTATTCCAAATTTAAACCCATTAACTTAAATCAAATCAGTTTGAATACTAGATTTACCTCGAAAGCTTTGGTTATTATAACTCACTAAACAGAACATTAAATGAAATGTTACTTCACTTATAGGATATTCGAATGTCATAGTTCATTTGAGTAAGATAACAACAAAACTTGAATTCTCGGACGATTAATTCATTTGTATAATTAAATTCATTTGGACTTAAAACAATCCTAGAAATATTGAAAAGATGTTTAAGATTATTCTTAAGCACTTCCTCGATATGATAGGACATTTATAAGAACAATTGGACTTAATTGTTCTTTGATGAAGAAAATCGTCCTTAAACCAAAACACAAGAACCTAGACGTCATAGGAAATGACTAGGTATAGGATTAGGAATTTGGTAGAAAACCATAACCCTTCCCTTAGCTTTACTAGGAACTTGCTTAAATATTCTAATTGTGTTTTAAGTGCGGCTTGGGATGACGGGAAGACCCTCCGGGTACGCTTTTATTTTATTGCGATCTACTTTCTTGCAATTTACATTATTGCAATTTACTTAATCGCATTGCACTTACTTTTCTTGCATGATAAACAATGCTGTTGCATGAAAACTCACACCTTTAGGATAGTCCACTAAAGCTGAAACCAAAACTAAGTTAAAAGTCATTGCAAGATAAAATTCACCGCCACAACATTTCAAAATATAAAACAACTCGAAATTTAATCACAAACAGAACACAAAACTACAATTACAACTAAATTAAAACGTCTCGTTGGATGATCGGGAATACCTCGGATGATGTAACCTACGTGTTGCTAACGGGATTTCCCACGGTCTAAATGAAAGTGTGGAACTCATTCAGTTGAGTTTAGCGAATTCATACGGACTAAGTGAATCCGATAAAAATAATGATGCGGAAGGATGGAGCAGTGGGATCTTAACCGGTGTCGTTATAATCGACTTTAAGATTTGTTTTAATTAAAACATAAAAAACACTTGGAAATTAAGATTTTCTCTAAACCAAAACACTTTTCTCATCTCACGATTTATGACTTCTAAAACTAAACCTCTGTGACAACAAGGAGCTCGGAGCATGGTGGGCGGCACGGCCATCGTCATCGTGAGCTCAGTCTACTTGACAAAACTTTCCTAGAATTAAATAACGAAGCCATAGGACTTCGAGGTAGTTTGCACTAGTGCGACATAAATCCTCGACTCTTCGTTAGGCATTTGCATTGCAAATTAAGCCCTAACCGGTCTTAGGATTCCGAGGTAGTCGTCGATACGACATAAACCCTCGCATCTTCGAGATTATTTGTATGATTTTATCATACGAATATAAGTCCTAATTAATTAAAATTGGCGAGATCAAAACATTAAATAAATATTAGGACTTTCCTAAATTCGAAGCGAAACAATAGGATAGTCGGGAAATTACGAAGTTCGCTTCGAATGCTGTGATTTCTCCTACCTTTCTTCCTTTGGATTCCCAAAACAAAATGTTCCAAATTTGATCCATTCCACTATTGAAATTCCAAAATTCGATCCTTTGAAAACTTAAACTTTGAAATTCTTGAGAGCGAGAATTATTGATTATTATCGAGAGTTTTCTTAGGTGATTCCCGTCACTTAAGATGTAATTAAGCTATAGGGGCTTGCCCTTATAGGGAATTTTAAAGAACCCGAGTAATATAAACCTGTTTAATGCTTTCATATTAAGCGGGGGAATTTGTCGGCTTATAAAATTGGTTCGCGAGACCAAACGGATGTCACAAATCTTCTAGTTTATTTAATCGAGCCCGATCATCGAGCGATGTGTGTATTCTTCGGGATAGATACACGGTTTGTGGTACGGTGCTAGTTTATATAAACTATTTGGGATGTGAGATCGGTTTGATTTCATATCTTAAATTTAAAATTATTTTCAAAATCAAATACTACTTTTCAAATTATTTATTTAAATTAAATTAAAAATTCGCCGCAAAATTTCCGTTAGGTGACCCCTCTTTTCAAAATAAAACACACAACCTAAAAAATAATGCCGACAAATGCCTTTCAGGTTCTCGCTGTCGGCGGGCTCGTTTCTCGCTGTCAGCGAGCTCGATAAATAAACTGAATTTAATTTAGGCGCGAACCTCACTGTCGGCGAGTATCGACCTCGCCGTCGGCGAGATTCCAAAATAATGTCCAATTTCGCTCTAAATCGAATAATTTCTTTTCTCATCATAATGGTTCGAATATGTGATGATTCTTAATAATAATTGAGTAGTAAAGTTTCAATAATATAAACTAACTATTAAGATACAATAAAAATAGATAACTAATATGGGTTGCCTCCCATAAAGCGCTTGGTTTAACGTCGTCGGCCGACCTAATTTCAATTATTAATCGAGTCGACTAAGCATTAAAACCTCTTTATAGTTAGGTCTTATACCTTCGAAATATGGTTTTAATCTATGTCCATTAACTTTAAATTTATGTCCGGTTTTTGGATCTTCGATTTCTATAGTTCCGTATGAAAATATTTGAGTTATGGTGAAAGGTCCTAACCATCGAGACTTCGATTTTCCGGGAAATAATTTCAATCTAGTATTATATAACAAAACTTCACATCATCGGTTCAAAATTTCTCGATTAATCTTCAGATCATGCCATAATTTCATCTTTTCTTTATAAATCCGATCATTATCATATGATTCATTTCTTAATTCTTCCAATTCATTTAATTGCAGCAATCTTTTCTCACCAGCTTCCTTCATATTATAATTAAATTCTTTAATCGCCCAATATGCTTTATGTTCTAATTCAGTCGGTAAGTGGCATGTTTTTCCATATATAAGCTTGTAAGGAGTCATTCCAATCGGAGTTTTATAAGCGAGTCCTATAAGCCCATAATGCGATTGTCTAATCTAATAGACCGATCTAACTTTATTTGGGTTTACGGATTTTTCTAAAATACGTTTAATCTCGCGATTAGATACTTCGGTAATCCATTAGTACGTGGATGATAAGCGATGGATATCTTATGAGTAATATTGTATTTTTCTACTAGTTTGTGAATGTATTTATTTCTAAAATGAGTTCCTCCGTCGGTGATAATCACTCTCGGCATTCCAAATCTAGTAAAAATATTTTTCATCGAAATTTTGAAACACTCTTAGCATCACACCTAGGTAAAGCTTGTGCCTCGATCCATTTGGAAACATAATCAACGACTACTAATATATATGAGTTTCCAAACGAAGGAATAAAAGGTCCCATAAAATCTAATCCCCGAACATCAAAAATTTCAACTTCTAATATAAAATTTAGAGGCATTTCGTTTCTTCTAGATATATTTCCTACTCTTTGACATTTATCGCAAGTTTTAATATATACGTATACATCTCTAAATAGAGTAGGCCGATAAAATCCAGATTGTAGAATCTTATAAGCGGTTTTATCGGTCCCAGAAATGTCCTCCAAAATCGAATCATGACATTTTTGAATAATTGGTTCGAGTTTCTTCATAAGGTACACATCTTAATAATTAAATCCTTACATTGCTTATATAAATATGGTTCATCCCAAAAATAGGTTTTCGTATCATGGATGAATTTTTTACGTTGTTGCAAAGTTAGCATAGGTGGTAAAATATTACTAACTATATAGTTTACTATATCGGCATACCATGGTATTTTCCACTCATTGATATTATATAGTTGTTCATCGGGAAAAGCATACATAATTTCATTTTCAATATCAGATAATTCATGATTTTCTAATCTTGATAAATGATCCGCAATTTGATTATCGAGTTCCTTTCTTATTAACGATCTCAAAATCGAATTCTTGCATTAATAGCATCCATCTAATTAATCTTGGTTTGGAATCTTTCTTTTGCATTAAATATTTGATAGCGAGAATGATCGGTATGCACGATACATTTTGTTCCGATCGGATAAGGTCTAAATTTATTAAAACCATATACTACCGCTAATAATTCTCTTTACATAGCTTGTATAATTTATTTCGGCATCATTTAGAGTTTTACTTAGCATAGTATATAACTTTAAAAATCTTTTCATATCTTTGCCCAGAAGCTGCTCCTACGGCATAATCACTAGCATCACACATAAGCTCAAATGGTTTCTCCAGGTTAGGTGAAACTATTATAGGTGTTGTAATTAATTTTTCTTTTAAGAGTTCAAAAGCATTCGGGCATTCGATTGTAAATTCAAATTTCTTGTCCTTTTCGAGAAGTTGGCATAGAGGTTTAGTAATTTTTGAAAAATCTTTTATATAGCGTACGTAGAATCCAGCATGTCCAGAAAACTTCTTACCCCTTTTACCGTAGTTGGAGGTGGTAATTTAGCTATAACTTGAATTTTTGCGGGGTCCACTTCCATGCCTTTTTCCGAAATTTTATGCCACTAATACAATGCAGCGCAATCATAAATTGACATTTCTCCCGATTTAGAACTAAATTTGTTTTCTCGCATACTTCTAATACTTTTTCAAGATGAGTTAAGCATGTGTCAAATGATGTTCCAAATACGGAGAAATCATCCATAAATACTTCTATTCCATTGTCGATTAACTTACTAAATATAGACATCATACATCTACGGAATGTTCTTTGGTGCATTACATAATCCAAAAGGCATTCTTCGAAAAGCGAAAGTTCCATAAGGACTAGTAAATGTAGTTTTCTCTTGATCCTCGGGAGCAATTTGTATTTGATGATAACCGGTGTATCCATCTAGAAAACAAAAATACTTATGTCCAGTTATCTATCTAACATACGAGTGCAGAAATGGTAAAGGGAAGTGATCTTTCCGGTGGCGGTATTTAATTTCCTATAATCGATACATATACGCCGACCGGTAACTTGTCTTATAGGAATAAGATCGTTATTTTCATTGGCGAGTGACGGTCACTCCTCCCTTCTTAGGAACACGGTGAATTGGAGCTTACCGAGCATCATCGGAAATAGGATATATAATACCATTATCTAACCATTTTAAAATTTCTTTCTTAACTACTTCTTTCATTATCGGGTTTAATCTCCTTTGGGGATCTGCTTTAGGTTTATGTTCATCATCTAAAATAATTCTATGCATACGGATTGAAGGACTAATTCCTTTAATATCTGCTAAAGTCCAACCAAAAGTTTTCTTATATTTTTTTAAAGTTTCTAAAAGTTTTTGTTCTTGAGATTCGTTTAATGCGGATGAAATAATAAGCTGGTAAAGTTGAAGAATTACCTAAATAAGCATATTTCAAATGATCGGGTAATATTTTTAGCTCGAGTTCGGGAGGTTTAATAATTGATGGAACTATATTCTTGTCAGTGTTTTCAGTATTATCCAAAAATTCAAATCTTTCCTGAATATAATCTAGTTCTTCATTATTATCTTCGATTAATTCAGTGTTTTCTTTTTCTAATTTATCTTCGTAATATTCCTTAAAATGTTCTTGTTGTAAATGTTCAAGTATTTCCATCCGAAAACATTCATCATCTTTTTCTAGCGCGGGATATTTCATTGATTTTACAATATTAAATGTAACTTTTTGGTCATTTACTCTCATAGTTAATTCTCCTTTACGAACATCGATCATAGCTTTTCCGGTAGCTAAAAATGGTCTTCCTAAAATGATAGGAATTTCTTTATCTTCCTCCATATCTAAAACGATAAAATCTCTTGGGAAGATAAATTTATCCACTTTACTAACACATCTTCAATAACTCCCTTAGGATAGGTAACCGAACGATCGAGTTAATTGAAGGGTTACTGAAGTAGGTGTAATTTTTCCTAATCCTAATCTCTTAAAAATCGATAGAGGCATTAGATTGATGCTTGCTCCTAAGTCACACAAAGCTTTTCCATAAAATTTTTCTCCTATAGCGCGGGGTATAGTGAAACTACCGGGATCTTTCAATTTTTCGGGAAGCTTCTTACGAATAATAGCACTACACTCTTCACTTAAGTGCGGCTTGTTTCATTATCGGTGAATTTTCTTTTCTTATTTAGAATATCTTTCATAAATTTTACATAATTTGGCATACGATCTAAAGCTTCGACAAAAGGTATATTGATTGTTAATTTCTTTAATATTTCGAGGAATTTAGCAAATTGTTTATCTTTTTTATGTTGAGCTAGTCGTTGAGGAAATGGTGGTGGAGGTGTTTCAACGAAATTTTCATAGGTATTAAAGGATGTTCTAAGTTTGAATCTTGTTGAATTGTTTCCTTTTCAATTTCCACTTCCTCTTTTTGGCTTTCAAGTTCTTTTTGAATTTGAGGTTCTAATTCTTTTCCACTCCTTAGTTGTATTGCTTTAATTTGTTCTTTTCCTTGATCTTTAGGATTTATTTCCACATTACTAGGAAAAGTTCCGGGTATTCTATTATTTAGCGCGATAGCAATATGTCGAGTTGAGTTTCGATATTTTTAATAGATGTTCCTTGAATTTGTAATTGATTTCCTTGAATTTGTAGTTGATTTCCTTGATTTTGTAGTTGATGACCCATATTCGAAATTAATTCATCCATAGATAATTTCTTATCTTTGAATTGAGGGTTATTGTTATTAAATCCAGGTGGGTAATTAGGTTTATAGTTTGGATTTGCTTGATTAGGTTGATTCATCCATTGTTGATTAGATGTGTTATTCCGATTAAAATTTGGATGAGTTTTCCAACCGAGGATTATAATAGTTTGAATAAGGGTTATTAGTTCTATTATTAATAGCATTTAAAGTTTCATAATTAGATTGAGATTCTATGATTTGTCCAGATGAGTTTTCTTAAAGTAGGAGAGTAGTTCATTCCAAAATGATCTAATTTCTTAGATATAGCGACAATTTGAGAAGCTAACATAGATATTGCATCGTTTTCATGAATGCTGGCTATTTTTTTCGGATTTACTCTATCGACGAGGCCATTGGAAATTATTTGTTGCCATTTCTTCGATTAGTGCATAAGCTTCATCAAATGGTTTAGACATTAATGAACCTCAGACTGACGGCATCGATGATTGATCTTAAAGATCCTACTAATCCATTATAAAAGGTTTGAATAATCGACTGATACGGTAGCGCATGATGTGGGCATTTCCTAAGAAGTTCCTTAAATCTCTCCCAAGCTTCATATATTGATTCTCCATCTAATCGACAAAAAGAAGTTATATCATTTCTAAACTTAGCGAGTTTTAGATGGTGGAAAATATTTGGATAGAAATTTTTGTGATAATTCTCCCCAAGTTTTAATAGATCCGAGTCTTAACGAATTGACCACATTTTAGCCTTATCCCTTAATGAAAAAGGAAAAAGTCTAAGTCTTATAGCATCGTCGGATACTCCTTGATATTTAAAAGTAGCACGAAGTTCTAGAAAACTAGCAAGATGTAAGTTAGGATCTTCGGTAGGTGAACCAGCTAAATTGATTGTTTTGTACCATTTGGATAATTGCGGGTTTAAGTTCGAATGAATTAGCGGCTACATCGGGGTTTTGAATAGTTAAATGAATTTCATCGATGTAGGGTTGGCATAATCTCTTAATGGTCTTTGTTGGTTCATATTTTGAATTTCGGGAATATTCGCCATTTGTGTTAAATTTATAATTTGTTTCTTTTGTTTTCTAATTCTTTTAATTGTACGCTCTAATTCAGAATCGTAAGGTATTAAATTTTCGTTTCCAAATTTGCGCATACAATTTTAGAATAGATATTAATTTATTTATTATGATTATTTTAAAATAATCAGTTACTTTAGTAAATTTTTCTTACTTTCCCGACAACGGCGCCAAAAACTTGACCCACAATTTTATATTATGATATTTTTAATTTAATTGCAACGACGCAAAAACTTGACCCGCTATATTATATGTATAGAATTGTAATTGTTTATGTTGTGGATGCTACGCAAGTATACGTATCGTATCAAGTAATACGGGGCTCTAGTGGAGTCACGGTTATCGATCCACGAGGAAAGAGAAAATTAAATAACAACTAATTTTAAAATAATAATAATAATAATAATTATAAAATAGTATACGAAAATTTGGAATTCTAAATTTAAGCGCGATAAAGTAAACTAAGTATTTTAATTAGGTAACTTAACTAAGTAGAAAATTAATACGTATTGAAAGTGCAGGAAATTAAACTAATTGCTAAATAAGTCTTAACTATTCAGAAAAAGTATCTTTCCCCTTGTTTAGAAATTTAAGTGATTGATGAATTTAAATAGATAATGTTAAGGTATTGTGACAAATAGGAGCATTCCTATTCTTTACCCTTTAGTCAGGTGTAAAGAATATTGACTAATCTATGTTTGATTGCTGAATCTGCGGCTAAGTTCGGGAGGATACCGGCGCCACTTCGGAGCTCCCACGTTCCCCTCGCTCGAGGCTAACATCTACACTTCGGCTCTCGAAACAATAGGACCGAATTGAATATTTTAGTACGTCGCACTAAAATGCTCGATTCTACGCCCGATGATATTATTTCCCTATTTATTTGCACCTTCCTTCCAAGGCTTTTGAATTCCCAGAATATCGGATGTAATTTTTACTATAGTTGATAATCAACATATTTTAACAAATCAAATGGCCGGTTGAAAAGTAAATTAAGTTTTAAGTAAAAATTATCACAATTTATTAATATATAAAAGTATCTCTATTTTTAATTTCATCGAAGTCACTTAATTTCATAAACGAGGAGAAAAATTAAATAAACTACTCGGAATGCATGGAAACTAAAGCTAAGCATGGATTTCATTTAAAGTTAAAAACAATAAATACAAATACTTATCTCGATTTATCCCCGAACGGACTCCTCGCAGTTCCTTTGACTCTTCCTTCCGGTACGATAAGACTCACTAAAAACTCACTAACTCACTAAATACTCACTTATAACACTCGAAGATCTCTAAGACTACACACTAAGACACATAGCAGCACACAACTAGACACACTGGACACTAAAGACTTAATTTCGGCTTACTTATATAGAGGTGAGCGAAAGGACCAAGAGGTGTGTAAGCATCCCTTCGAAAAGTGTCCGGGTTCGATGTATACGCACCATTTGAACTAGCTCGCCGTCGGCGACGAACTACCTCGTTGTCGGCGAGGCTTCTAGAAGATCTTGAGCCGCTCTAGCTCGGCTGTCGGCGGGCTCGGGCTCGCTGTCGGCGAGACGAGTTATAAATTCTTCGAAATTTTCTTCTCGTAACCTCGCCGTCGGCGAGCTCGATCTCGCCGTCGGCGACTCGGCCTGAAATTGCATGATTTTGCTCCAAATTCGCTCCTTTTTATGATTTTTGCTTTTATCACCTAAATTCTTCATTCTACTCGATAAAATAAAGAAAATACCCTTCTTTAAAGTGCAATTTCATCAAAAATAGGTATGAATTTCTTAATAAATTTTTCAGTGATCAGCAAGCTTCTATAGTTATTACATTCTGAAAAGTTAAGATTGCCTAAAAAACTCTAGAATAAAGTTAACAATTGTTCTCGAAAAAGTGTAAATGTTTTCATGGAAAGAAACATCAATATTTATCCCTAAGGGCAGCTAGTTTCTAAAGATACGATACTGCTTAAAAGTTTTGTTTTTTTTTTGTTTTTTCATGTTAGGTGTATGTCATTGTTTTGTTGTTTTTCTTCTGTCACTATGTTTTTTTTGTTTTGTGTTTTATTTCATTTCTATGTATTTTGTTGTTTTATTTTATCATTTTATTTGTCATTGTGTTTTATTTTATTTTGTCATTATGTTTTTTCATTCTATTATTTTGCTTTATTTCATTTTGTTTTATCATTTTTTCATGCATTATGTCGTTGTTTTTTAGTTTTGATTGTTTTGCTTCATTTCATATCATTATGTTGTTGTATTACAATTTTGTCTTGTTGTCGTTGTTTTGTTGATGTTTTTTTATTGTTGTTTTGTTTTATTGTCATTATTTTGTTTTATTGTCGTTGTTTTATTGATGTTTTTATATTTTGTCATTTTGTTTCTTGTT
>JAKZJZ010001184.1:0-30479 GCA_022702705.1 Papilionanthe hookeriana x Papilionanthe teres
TTATCTTCCTCTATATCAAGTACAATAAAATCCACAGGAAAGATAAATTTATCCACTTTCACTAACTTATCTTCCACCACTCCTTTATGGTAAGTAATGGAGCGATCAGTCAACTGAAGAGTCACAGCTGTAGGATAAATTTTTCTTATTCCCAACCTTTTGAAAGTTGATAAAGGCATAAGATTAATACTAGCTCCTGATCACATAAAGCCTTTCCGAAAAATTTTTCATCTATAGCACACGGAATAGTGAAACTACCAGGATCTTTAAGTTTTTCAGGAAGCTTCTTCTGAATAATTGCACTACACTCTCCGTTAAGTGCAATAGTTTCATGATCTGTAAACTTTATTTTCTTTCTCAGGATATCCTTCATAAACTTAGCATAGTCAGACATCTGTTTTAATGCTTCAACAAAAGGAATATTTATTGTTAATTTCTTAAGGATCTCTAAAAATTTTCCAAATCTGTTATCCATGTTTTGTTTCTTCAATCTTTGAGGAAATGGAGGTGGTGGTTTTTCAACAACTATCTTCATTGGCTCAAGAGGATAATCCAAGTCTGGATAAATCTTGTTTGAACCTTTTTTGATTTCCTCCTCCTCCTTTTCTATTTCAACTTCTTTTTGCACTCTAGTTTCCAATTCTTGTCCACTCCTTAATTGAATGGCCTTAAGTTGTTCCTTGTTTTGATCTTTTGGATTGATCTCCACACTACTTCGAAGTATTCCAGACAGTCTATTATTAAGTGAAGTGAAAATATGTCCCAATTGATTTTCAAAATTTTTCATAGCAACACCTTGAGCTTGTAATTGATTTTCCATATTCAGAATCATTTCTTTAGTAGAAAACTTTTTATCCTTAAATTTTGGCTTACTATTAAATCCAGGAGGATAAGATGGTCTAAAATTGGTATTTCCTTGATTGTTCAAATTTCCAATTGGATTCATAGAACTGTTGGCCCAGTGCAGTTTAACATTAGCATTACTATTATTCCAATTGAAATTTGGGTGATTCTTCCAACCATGATTATAATAATTCAAATAAGGATTGTTAGGTCTATTAATAGCATTTAAAGTCTCATAAGGTGTTTGAAATTCTGTTATCTGTCCAAATGAATTTTCCTCCAACACTTCGGGTGTTTGAGAATAATTCATTCCATATTGATCTATTTTCTTAGAAACGGCTCCAATTTGAGAAACTACCATAGTCATCATATCTGAATCATGAATACTAGCTACTTTCTTAGGATTTACCCGTTCAAAGGGCCATTGAAAATTATTAGTATTAATTTCTTCAATTAATACGTATGCTTCATCAAAAAGGTTTTGACATTAACGATCCACAAGCAGCAGCATCTATAATAGATCTCAATGATCCCACTAATCCATTATAAAATGTTTGAATTATTAACCAATCTGGTAAATCATAATGTGGGCACTTCCTAAGATGATCTTTAAATCTCTCCCAAGCTTCATATATTGACTCTCCTTCAAACTGACAACAAGATGTAATATCATTTCTTAGTTTAGCAGTTTTTTATGAAGGGAAATATTTTGATAGAAACTTCTGAGATAATTCTCCTCAAGTTCTAATAGATCCAGGTGCTAACGAGTTTAACCACGCCTTAGCTTTATCCCATAATGAAAAAGGAAAAAGTCTAAGTCTAACAACATCACTAGACACTCTATCATATTTATAAGTAGCACATAGTTCTAGAAAACTAGCGAGATGTAAATTTGGATCCTCATTAGGTGTTCCTCCAAATTGATTATTTTGTACCATTTGGATAATAACAGGTTTAAGTTCAAATGAATTAGTAGCAACATCCGGATTTTGAATAGTTATGTGAATTTCATCTCATTGTTGGGTTAGCATAATCTCTTAAAGGTCTTGACAAATTTCCAATATCATTTCTCTGATTATCTTGATTATTTGCGGTTTCACAAGAATTTTCAATTTATTTTTGTTATTTTCTAATTTTTTTGACAGTATACTCTAACTCCGAATCGTAAGGCACTAAACGTACAGATCCACTATGACGCATGTACAATCACACAAATACTTTTAAAAAGTAAACAAACACACAATTACACACTACAAAGCAAAGGTTTTCTGTTACTATATCATTAATAAATATCGTTTATACTTTCTTACTTAACTACTTTGTTACTTTCCCCAGCAACGGCGCCAAAAACTTGATGCGATGGACTTAATATGCAAGAATGTATTGTCGGCATATTTTTAGGTTGTGTGTTTTATTTTGAAAAGTGGTCGCCTAACAGAAGTTGTCGGCAAATTTTTAATTTAGTTTAAATAAATAAATTGAAAAGTAGTATTTGATTTTGAAAATAATTTTAAGTTTGAAAAATTTTAAGATATGAAATCAAGCCGATCTCACATCCCAAATAGTTTATATAAACGAATACCACACCACAAACCGTGTATCTATCCCTAAGGATAGACACACCGCTTGATGGTGGGGCTCGATTAAATAAACTAGAAGATTTGTGACATCCGTTTGGTCTGCGAACCAATTTTATAAGCCGACAAGTTTCCCCGCTTAATATGAAAACATTAAACAGGGTTTATATTACTCAGGTTCTTTAAAATTCCCTATAAGGGCAAGCCCCTATAGTTAATTACATCTTAAGTGACGGGAATCACCTAAGAAAACTCTCGATAATAATCAATGATTCTGCTCTCAAGAATTTCAAAGTTTAAGGTTTTCGAAGATTGAATTTTGAAGTTTCAATAGGGAATGGATCAAATTTTTGGAACATTTTGTTTTGTGAATCCAAAGGAAGAAAGGTAGGAGAAATCACCGATTCGAAGTGAACTTCGATAATTTCCGACTATCCTATCGTTTGGCTTGAATTTAGGAAAGTCCTAATGTTTATTTAGTATTTCAATCTTGTCAATTTTAATTAATTAGGGCTTATATTTGTATGATAAAATCAAACAAATAGCTCTAGAAAATGTGAGGGTTTATGTCGTATCGGACGACTACCTCGGAATCCTAAGACCGGTTAGGGCTTAATTTGCAATGCAAATGCCTAACGAAGAGTTGAGGATTTATGTTGCACTAGGCAAGCTACCTCGAAATCCTATGGCTTTGTTGTTTTAATTCTAAGAAGAGTTTTGCTTGAAGTAGACTCGAGGTTTTGCGATGACGATGGTCGTCTTGCCCACCATACTCACGAGCTCCTTGTTGTTGCAGAGGTTTAGTTTTAGAAATCATAAATCGGGGGATGAGAAAAGTGTTTTGGTTTAGAGGGTCTTAATTTCCAAGTGTTTTGTATTTTGATTAAAACAAATCTTAAAGTTGATTATAACGACACGGTTAAGATCCCACGGTTCCATCCTTCGGCATCATTATTTTTATCGGATTCACTTAGTCCGGATGAATTTGCTAAACTCAATCGAATGAGTTCCACACTTTCATTTAGACCGTGGGAAATCCCGTTAGCAACACGTAGGTTACATCATCCGAGGTATTCCCGATCATCCAACGAGGACGTTTTAATTTAGCTGCAATTGTAGTTTTGTGTTCTGTTTGTGATTAAATTTTGAGTTGTTTTATATTTTGAAATGTTGTGGCGGTGAATTTTATCTTGCAATGACTTTTAATTTAATTTTGGTTTCAGTTTTAGGGGGGCTATCCTAAAGGTGTGAGTTTTCATGCAACGAGTTGTTTTATCATGCAAGAAAAATAAACGCGATTGCAACAAAGTAAATTGCAATAATGTAAATTGCAAGAAAGTAAATTGCAATAAAATAAAAGCGTACCTGGAGGGTCTTCCCGTCATCCCAAGCTGCACTTAAAACACAATTAGAATATTTAAACAAGTTCCTAGGTAAAGCTAAGGGAAAGGTTATGGTTTTCTACCAAATTCCTAATCCTATAGCTAGTCATTTCCTATGACGTCTAGGTTCTTTGTGTTTTGGTTTAAGGGCGATTTTCTTCATCAAAGAATAATCAAATTCAATTGTTCTTATAAATATCCTATCATATTGAGAAAGTGCTTAAGAAGGATCTTAAACATCTTTTCAATATTTCTAGGATTGTTTTAAGTCCAAATGAATTTAATTATATAAATGAATCGATCGTCCGAGGTTTTCAAGTCTTGTTAACTTGCTCAGTGAACTAGGACATTTGAATATCCTATGAGTGAAGTAACACTCCATTTAATGTTTCATTTAGGAGTTATAATAACTAAAGCTTTCGAGGGCAAGTTAGTATTCAAATGATTTGGTTTAAGTTAAAGAGTTTAAATTTGGAATAGTGTTCAAGTTGTTTTATATTTAATTTCTTTTATGTCTTAGGTGATGTTATATTTAATTTAACTTAATTTAATTGAGTTTTAATTTAGTTTAACATAGTTCAATTTAATTTGACTTGGTGTTTAATTAATTTGATTTGATTTAACTTTAATTTAATTATTTAATTTAATTTAATTTAATTTTAATTATTTAATTTAATTTAATTTAATTGTTTAATTTAATTTAATTTAATTTTAATTTAATTTAATTTAATTGTTTGATTTAATTTAATTTAATTTTAATTAATTTAATTTAATTGTTTAATTATTTAATTTAATTTAATTATTTAATTTAATTTAATTTTAATTAATTTAATTTAATTGTTTAATTTAATTTAATTTAATTATTAAATTTAATTTAATTTAATTTTTAAATTTAATCTTAATTTAATTTATCTTTAATTTACTTTATTTTTAATTTTAATTGAAATTAAGTCTTTTAATATTTTAAATTTGAGTTATCATTTTAATTAAAAATTGAGTATTAGTTGATATAATTAATTTAGGGATTTTTTAAATTAAAGAATAAATCTCTTCCTAATAAAGATCCCTTATTTTAATAATTCCGATTTTATTATTCTTCCAAATTTAATCTATTATTTAATTAAAGTTTAATCATTTTAAAATTATTTAATGGGTTTCTACCCTTTAATTATTTAAATTTCAATCATCCAAATCAGATTAGGATCAAATATTTTACTTGTTGATTTTTTATTAAACCTAAAGTTTTAATTAAGGATTAAAGATTTTAATTACCATTTTACCCTTTAAGCTTAATAATTTCATAACTCACTAAATTGAACTCAAATGAACTTGAAATTTTTATGTGACTTTACTCATATGTCAATAAAGACATGAGAGGAGAAAATGTGATTTTTCTGTATTTAATTTATTTATATAATTATTTTTGGTGGAAAATAGAGATTTTCAAGGAAAATTTGATAACATGACCAAGGGAAAAGTTTCTGTCCTTAAGAAAATTAGGGGACATTCCTAATGACCAGAGAAGCACTTGGACCAATTTTGGTGATTTTTTGAATTATATTATTATTTATTATAATTATTTTGAGTTTTGGAGTGTTAATTAATTTAAAAATAAGATAAATGTTGAAAAATGGATTTTATATTTTTCAAAAATCTCTCTGATATCAAGGAAACCAGAGAAACAAATTTTGCAATTTTCTGATTTTTCTATGATTTATAATAATTATTTTAGTGAAAATGCTAGAAAATACATTTTTTTAATTTTAAAATTACCCTAGGGCTTTAAAATTTAATATCTCACTAAATAGACTTAGGAAAAATGTGGGATTTGTTCCTAAGTGATTAAAATTCAAAATGTGACATTTTGGTGAATTTTATTATTTTTGTGATTTTTATTATTTTTTAATTATTAAAAATATTAAAATATTATTAAAAATCAACTTTTTTAGAAAATTGAAATTTTAATTTTCTTGGGTTCCCCTGATATCAGAGAGGCTCCAAAACCAATTTGGTGAATTTTAAAAAAATATTTTAAAAGTTATGAATTTTTAAAGTTTAAAATGGCTAAGTGGCTTAATCAACCCAATTAGTGGGGCTAACCAAGTCCAATTGACTTCAAATTTTTATGGTGGATTCCTCTGATCCTAAAGGTCAGTGGAGAATTGATTTCAAGTCAATTTGATGCCTGGTTAACTCTAATTAATTAAAGACCTATTTTAGGTGTTTAAGCCAATTAGGGTTAATCCGAGTGAATTAACTCAAGTCCTATTTTTCCTAGAGTTCTCTGGTCATAAGGAACATCACCAAATATTTCTAGAATTTATTTCACAACATGCTAATTTTTGGAATTAAAATACTCAAAACAGCAACATGCATTTGAAAAATAAATAACTTTTCACGAGAGATGGCCTCCGACCTTGGAAAATTCGGGGAATGTTCCCAAGTTCGGAGGCTTCAAAGCTCCTATGGTCTCATGCCATGGTGAATTGTATACATGCATGGAGAATTAAATGTATGCAGAGAGTAAATAAATCATAAAAAATAAAATACTTAATTAAATTAAATGATTTCTTTTCCACATTATTCTCCTCCATTCAATCTGAAGCGAGAGGGTATTTTTATTTTATTTTTGTGATTTTTCTACACGAGAGATATGAATTTTTGAAGTTTAGGGAATTAAATAAATAGAAAAATACCCTAATTTTCTATTTATCCACGCGGCGCCGCGTCGACCTCGGCGACTCCGAAACGCCGCGTGTCGCGCTCCCATTCGACGCCGCCATCCGAGTCGGCGGCCGGGCCCCGCGGTTCTCGTACCGTCTCCTCGGTCCGACGCAATCTCGGCCGTCCGTGCGCGCGTGTATCGAATGGACGGCATCCGTTCATCGTCCCCAAGTGTTCTCGCCCGAGAGCCGTCCACACTAAATCCACTAAGATCTCGCTCGATTCTCGATGGATTTTCATGTTCTTATGCTCTATGGATTCGTCTTGAAGAGACGAACACATCTATACGGCTAACATGCATTGAAACTAAGGCATTTGAAATGGAGAATCTCCGGAAGCTCGGGATGAATAGTTAACTCATACCTTAGCTCGGAGAAGTGTGGCTTCAATCGAGAGTTGTTGCACCTTCGATTGGGTCCCGGCGAAGCTCCGGATGAAGTCTCCTGAGTCCGGTGAATTGCCTAGCTATGAAAGTGACCACGGCTCGATCACAAAGCTTGGAGGCTGGAGCAACTGGGTGGCTCTGGAGATGGGGCTTTCAGTGGGAAACTTCTCCTCTTGGTCCGGTGAAGGTGTAGGACCGGTCGATTTGAGGATTGGCTCACCGTGGCAAAGTGTCCTGGTTTTGGGTGGAATTTCGGTTGAGAAATCGGGCTCTGTTGGTGGGGATTAGGGCAAATTGACACCGGGGATCAAGCTGCTCTAAGGATGGTGAAGGGTTTGGAACAATTTTGGCAGAGTTTCGGCAGGGTTTGTGCTTGGCTCTCCTTTGGCCGAGAGGGTGAGGGGTTTAAATAGGAGAGGGTGGAAGGCCTCCCAGGGGGAGTTAGGGCTTGGGATCAGCTGCTCTGGTGAGGAGAAGATCAGCCATGGTGACCACTAGGGATGGGGCAGCTCAGCAAGTGAGAATTTCAATGTTGGCTCACATGTGAGCTCTCGGCCATGGTGTTTTCCGGCGGCCCGATGGCCGGCCGGCCGAGCATGGGTCACCCTCGAGGTCGGGTGGGTCGGGGCTGGAGGTTTGTGCAATCAATTGGCCATGGACATGTGTAAAGGCTTTGATCCAAAGTGGAATGGGGCATGGCTAGATTTGAACCTAAATGGGTCAACCCACCCATTTGGGCTAGGTGCACCACCCGAGGCCTGGTTTTGGCTGAGGGAAAAGTGATTTGGCTCAGCATAATCGGTAGGGTCAAGTCACCATCCAAGCACGATTAGGCTTAAGCATGGTTTAGTGGAAACATGGAAGTGGTTAATCACCTTTAGGAATTAAGGAAAGAGCCTCCTCCTTTTGCCCAAAATGGCATGGTGACATGTAAAGAGGCTCTTATGGCTTGCATATGGCTTATGCATGGCTCCATGGCTCCATTTGGCTTGGGAAAAGTAAAGTCGATTTCATGGAAATGGATTTAAGGAAAATTTTGGTATTTAGGGGTGATTTGGCATGAGGCTTGATTTGGAATTATTTGATGATGAATTTAGGACTTAGGGATGATTTTAATTGAAAGTATGATGAGGGGAAATGTCATATGGGCCTTGGAAGAATTTTGGGCTTTTTTTGAAAGGGTTTTAGATGGGCTTTTAAGATGGATTAGGAAAGTGGGCTCTTGAATTTTAAAATGGATTTTGGGATGAAATTTTGTAAAGAGGTTGGGCCAAATAATTATTGGGTTTAGCTCATGGATGTGTCATGAGTGACTTGAAGCAAATTTGGGGTAGTTTGGACTTGAATTGGGTTGGATTTGAATTCTTTTGGTGAATGGGCCAATGTAGGTCAAATTGGGCTAACTTGGGCCAATATTGGGCTAGGGTTGAAATTGATGTAAAATAAATATTAAGAAATGTTTATGGGAGTGTTTCAAAGAGGTTTTGGCTTTGGTTGGGTTTTAATTTTGGGGTTTGGGCCTATTTGGGTTAGATTTGGGTTTAGGTCGAAATTGGGCTTTTTGATTTTGGGTTGAATTTGAGTGGGGTTTGGGTCAAAATCTTGGGCAAATCATGTTAGTGTTTTGTTTATGAGGATGTTAAGGAAGGTTTAGAAAAGATTTGGGGTTAATTGGAGTTGAATTGGGTTAGTTTGGGCTAAGTTTGGGTCATGGGTCCAAATTTGGGCTTTAAGGCCCAAAGTGAAATTGGATCCAAATGTCAATCAAATTGGACTTGGATTTGGTCTAAATTGGTATTGGGAATGTTGAATTGAAGTTTAGAATTGAATTGGACCAAAATTGGGGTCAATTGGGTATGTTTGGTTTGACATTGGGTCCACTTTGGGTTAAAATGGGTCGATTTGGGGGTTTTGACAAAAGTAGGGTAAATTGACAAAATTGGCCCATGGTGTAGTTGGACAAAATGAAATTGGGAATATTTGGGATTTTCTGGAATTTTCTGGGAATTTTCTGAATTTTTGGATTTTTAGGCCAAGAAGGGTATTTTGGGTATTTGGAGGGTATTGGGGGGTTTTCTTGGAATTTTTGGTATTTTTGGGTATGGATGATCAATTTGAGTGATGTGGAGGTGTTTGGGATTGATTTTGGAAAATTTTAGGTAATTTGGAAATTTTGCAAAAATTTGGGTAATTTCAAGGGTTTTGGGTAGGTTTAGTAGGTGTAGGGTCTCGGGGGTCAAAAATTGAAAATTTGGGAAATTGAAGATTGGGTGAATTTAGGTGGAAAGAAATCATTTTGGTTGAGCCATGAAGCCATTTCAAGCCCATATGAGCCATGAGAGGACTCATTTGAGGCATTCACTTATGTTGTTCCTAACCCTCTTGACGCAAGGGCTTAGGGGTTAAGGACCATCCATGTGAATCACCTACATGAGTCGGGAGGTTAAGTTGGGTATGGGTGTGGTTTTAGGAAGTGTGTGGAAATGTAGTGTGTAAGTGTAATGTAAGTCGGCCCCTTCATCGGACCGAGCCACCGAGGCGGTCTAAGGCCAAAGAGTCCTATAGGAACTCATCCTTTAAACTTCCACATTTGATTTCAACCCTCTAGGTGATTAGGGGTCTATGGTCGAGTTTGTGGAGTTTGCGGGGAGTTTAGAAGTGGTTTGAATTTCTAAAAGGCGGGTCCCGATTCTAGTCTTCTAAGATAGTCGAAGGAAAAGCCTGAGGCTAGATCCTAAGCACTAAAAGAAGAAGGGAAGACCTCATCGAAAATGAGGTCAACAAATGGACCCCAATAGGTGTGGTGAGCGACGGAGCACACCGCGCGTATTGGTGTTGACCGAAGCGATCAACGAAACCAACACGGATGTCCAGTGACGAACTTAGGACGAAGTAGAAGAGTTTCTGCTGGGGAGTGTCGAGTATATCTCTGGAACCGAAGATTCTTGAACTCTCGTCGAGGAAAGGAAAAGGAGGTGAATCCCAAATCACATGATGCGGGGAATTTCGATTTAGATTTTATTTTGTTTCAATTTATGTTTTGATGTGTGAGTTTAAATTTTAGTTTGGAGTTTCGATTTAGATTGAAGTTTTGTCAAAATTAATTTGAGGGATTTGATTTGAAATGAAAATTAGGATTTTGAGGTTTTAGATGTAACATCTCCGACCTCGAAAGAAAATTGAATTGATTAGATTGAATCGTTGCAATGAGAAGATATCTCGGAGCAAAGTGGTGTTGGATGTAAAATCCTTAACCTCGAGAGTTTGATTTTGATGTGATGTATTTCATTGCGATAGGGAAAAGATCCTAAAGCAATGCGGTCTCGAATGTAAAATCCTCGACCCAAAGGTTGAATTTTGATTTGATGTATTTCGGTGCAATAGGGAAAGAATCCTAAAGCGGCGCGAGTCTTGGATGTAAAATCCTCGACCCAAAAGTCTGAATTTTGATGTATTTCGGTGCGATAGGAAAAGGATCCTAAAGCGATGCGGTCTTGGATGTAAAATCCTCGACCTCAAGAGTTTTGAGTTTTGATGTATTTCGGTGCAATAGGAAAAGGATCCTAAAGCGAGTGCGGTCTTGGATGTAAAATCCTTGACTCGAAAGAGTTTGAATTTTGATGTATTTCGGTGCGATAGGAAAAGGATCCTAAAGCGAGTGCGATCTTGGATGTAAAATCCTCGACCTCAAGAGTTTTGAGTTTTGATGTATTTCGGTGCGATAGGAAAAGGATCCTAAAGCGATGCGGTCTTGGATGTAAAATCCTTGACTCAAAAGGTTTGATTTTGATGTATTTCGGTGCGATAGGAAAAGGATCCTAAAGCGAGTGCGGTCTTGGATGTAAAATCCTCGACCTCGAGAGTTTGAATTTTGATGTATTTCGGTGCGATAGGAAAAGGATCCTAAAGCGGTGCGGTCTTGGATGTAAAATCCTTGACTCAAAAGGTTTGATTTTGATGTATTTCGGTGCGATAGGAAAAGGATCCTAAAGCGGTGCGGTCTTGGATGTAAAATCCTCGACCTCGAGAGTTTTGAGTTTTGATGTATTTCGGTGCGATAGGAAAAGGATCCTAAAGCGGTGCGATCTTGGATGTAAAATCCTTGACTCGAAAGGTTTGATTTTGATGTATTTCGGTGCAATAGGAAAAGGATCCTAAAGCGGTACGATCTTGGATGTAAAATCCTTGACTCGAAAGGTTTGATTTTGATGTATTTCGGTGCGATAGGAAAAGGATCCTAAAGCGATGCGGTCTTGGATGTAAAATCCTTGACTCAAAAGGTTTGATTTTGATGTATTTCGGTGCGATAGGAAAAGGATCCTAAAGCGGTGCGGTCTTGGATGTAAAATCCTCGACCCCGAAAGTTTGAATTTGAATTTGATGTATTTCGGTGCGAGTAGGAAAAGAATCCTAAAGCAGTGCAGTCTTGGATGTAGAATCCTCGACCTCAAGAGGTTTGATTTTGATGTATTTCAGTGCAATAGGAAAAGGATCCTAAAGCAGTGCAGTCTTGGATGTAAAATCCTCGACCCAAAAGAGTTGAATTTGAATTTGATGTATTTCAGTGCAGTAGGAAAAGAATCCTAAAGCAGTGCAGTCTTGGATGTAAAATCCTCGACCCAAAAGTCTGAATTTTGATGTATTTCAGTGCAATAGGAAAAGGATCCTAAAGCGAGTGCAGTCTTGGATGTAAAATCCTCGACCCAAAAGAGTTGAATTTGAATTTGATGTATTTCAGTGCAGTAGGAAAAGAATCCTAAAGCAGTGCAGTCTTGGATGTAAAATCCTCGACCCAAAAGTCTGAATTTTGATGTATTTCAGTGCAATAGGAAAAGGATCCTAAAGCAGTGCAGTCTTGGATGTAAAATCCTCGACCCAAAAGAGTTGAATTTGAATTTTTTGAATGAGATTTGATTTGAGATCTAGAAGATCGGATTTGAGATTTGATAGAGATTTAGAATGCTGGAAAGATTGAATTTGAATTTGGAAGGATGAGTTTGAACTCGATTGAAATTTGATTTAAGATTTGATTTGAAATTTGGAAGATCAAGTTTGAAACTTGATCGAGATTGGATTTGGAATTTGATTGAGGATTTGATTTGGAATTTGTAAAGATGAAATTTGATTTGGAATTTGGAAGGATGGAATTTGATTTTGAAGTTTGGAAGGATGGAATTTGAGATTTGTGTTGATTTCGTTTATCTTTTAATGGTTCAAATTTTATTTTGTTGTTTATTTAATGTTCATGTGAACTTGGTGTTTGTCATTTTTCAGATTTTTTTTTAGAAAGTTTTCTTTTATTCTCTTTTTTTCTTTTATGTTCTTTGTTCGAAGTTAATTTAACTTTAATGGCGTTTCCCGATCAATTTGCACAAAAGAGGTGAAGGCCAAAAACGTGACATGGTCACTTTCATTCCAATCATGTTGAAAATACGTCGTACAACTCGATCTGGAATATATTTCATACAATCCATGTAGACTCGAAACGGACTGTGTATGATCTTTGTTGATCCATCAAAAGAATCATCCGTCAAAAATCCATGTACGAATAGTGAGGTACATGGTCAATAACATCACCTTCCAAGCCATCCTTGGCAAGGATGCCAGTTGGATATACGTTGGAGGTGTGATATTTCCCATGTAACTCACGGTTCGTAAGGCGGGAGGTTCTCTAGCTACGGATGCGGTTGGAAATGGTAAGGTATTTCTTTGTCGTCCATCCTCACGAAAGTAGCCGAGATTCGCTCCACTGGCACCCACGGTATGCGATGCTTTGCGATATCCGCTCCAGTTACCTTGCAGTATCATGACGGAACCCACCGGTAAAGGTATCTTTCTTGGCCCTCGGAACTCACTCGGGCACTGCTATCCGGAGGTCGGATCCGAACATGATGTTGCACTCATTCAGAAAGAAACCGTGCGAAAGGTCGACGAAGTCGTGGTGATCGATATGTGGGGGTATGCGGTCACTCTGTTTGTAGATGTTGATAATGCGGCTATTGGGTATGCAATCTGCTGGCGGTACCCTCCATGTTATCAATCTTTTCACCATTCTCTTGATAACTAATGGCATCGGATCTACTTGCCCATGACGAAGTATCCCGGTGGGTTTCCCTTCTGTCTTCGAGCAAAGTTGTAGCGGCATCCGCATTGTATTGTGATTCTTCCTTTCCACGGCATCCATCTCGGGGTTACGAGTATGTGTTTTCCCTCGGGCGGCTCGCTCGGCCCATTCTTTTCGGATCCGGATACGGTCCACGATTTCTTCGTTGTTCATACTGCGAGAATACGTCGGTGTGTAGCTCGAGGCCTTCTAGTATGTTGATTCTTCTTCCTTTAATTCTCTCGAAGTATTCGAAAGTTTTCTTTTCAACATTACGCATCCTCTCCGAGCTCGTATTCGGAATGATCTGCGGATGGCGAGGCCTTGTGACATATTGTGGGATATATGGTTCAATCCCTTCACGTTCCCCTGCATACCTCGGCTCCTCGGGGATGATGCACGTCGGGACATCCCCGGGGTTGCTTCTGCAACAAGGTCATGTACTGCTTGGTGGTTCTATCACGGTGGCGTGGTAGCCTTCTTTCTTCGATCTTACGGAGATTTCCACGGTTCTTTCGTTATTCTAGGAGCTGGCCTCCTTTTTCGAGTTCTCGGTGAGCCGGTGTCCTTGAAATGTGAGTGCCGGCATTAGCAGTTGTCTCATCGTGCTGGTCCGCGGCTAGTTTTGTTAACATTTTACGGATGCGGCGATTCTTATTTCTTCGTTGCGTGGTGCGTGAGAGTAGCCCTTCGAACTTCTTGAATCTCGCGGGCGCGGCGGCTGACAAGCTCGCCCTCCGTTGTAGTGACTACGGACTTCATTTTCTTGTCTTCTTCGGTGTTTGCTTTTCTTTTCTTGTTGTTGGATTGGTGGCTTGGGCCACCCACTTTCATCATCTGTACGCCGGGTAGTTCTTCTCGGTTAGCGGGACCCGGTCACTTTCCTCGTCTTGTAGGCCTCGCGGTGCGAAATGCGAGTCGATCTCGATTATCGCTCCATCTTTCACCCTCTTTTCATCGAGTGCGAGGCTTACGCCATTCTTAAAGTTCAAGACCAACCGCCCGTTCGACATTTCCTGCGAAAAGACAAGGAAAAGGATCGAGAAGTCGTACTTAAGAACAAGAACATTAAGAAAATGTTTATTAAAGATACATTTTTTATTATTCTTATATTTTGAAATTTAACAGGAATGAAGTAAGATAAGATCCGGAAAGAGATCTTGATTTGAAAAAGAAAACAAGGAAAACTTAATTATCATGATTTTATTTATCTTAGCACATTTTATTATTGAGTTCGGACCCAATCATAAGTAATTACTTCACCCGTGTTTCTTAGGGATGAAGAATTCATTCCTTCGAAACATCGGGTAGCGTAATATTTTTTCAAGTATCGTCCGTTGATTGGAAGCATATGTCGTTCTCCCGGCAATTCACTAGCTGGTAGGAACCTCCGAGTATCTTGCTTGACCACAAACGGTCCTTCCCAGTGGGTTCAAATTTTCCTCCTATCTTGCGGTGTGCGAGAATAGGTCTCTTAAGAACGAGAACTAAGTCACCAACCTTGAAGGTTCTTGGGCGGACCCGGTTTGTCATGGGCTTGAACCATCTTAGCTTGGTATAGTTCTAAATTCTATTGCTTGCTGCAAGTCTTTTCCCTTCCAAGCTTTCTAATTCTTCGAGTCGTAGTCCGGCGTTTTCTTCTGTCGTGATCTTGTTTGCAATTGCAATTCGAGTGAAGGAAAGTCTGAACCTCTAAAGGTAACACTCGCCTCGGACCCATACACCGGAGCGTAAGGTGTAGCTTGAGTAGGGGTTACGAAGGTTGTCCGGTAGGCCCATAAGGCTTCTAACAATTTCTCGTGCCAATTTCTCTTATTATCATCCAAGGTTTTCTTTAAGATTTGAACGAGAGTTTTATTAAAAGCCTCAGCGAGGCCGTTTGCTCTTGGGTAGTAAATTGTTGAGTATCGCCAGTCGATTCCGTGTCTCCGACAAAATTGTTGATTTGTGTGCTTCGAATGCGACCCATTATACGAGATGATCTGCGCGGCACTCCGAAACGGTAGACAACTTGGTTCTTGAAAAGCGTAGCACGTGGTGTGCTTTCACTTCTCTAAGTGGAGCTGCATGCCCACTTGGAAAAGTAATCTGTAGCTGCAAGAATGAAACGATGTCCTTTTGAAGATGGTGGTTCTATCGGACCCACTATATACGTGCCCCAACATTCGAATGGCCGCGACGCGATTGTCGGGTGTAGCACATTTGGAGGTTGATGTAGAACCACTCCGTGCACTTGGCATTGGTGACGGCTCTTGGCGATTTTCATGCGGTCGGTCATCATCGAGGGCCGGTAGTACCCTAGTCTTTTAATTTTCATTTTCATCTTTGGACCCGGTGGTGAGCGCCACGAGTCTCGAATGCACCTCTTTAACAATTTCACGGGCCTCGGACCCGCTTAGGCACCTTAGCCGCATTTGATCGAAAGACCTTCGTATAATGTGTTGTTTATTAATGCGTAAGACGAGTTCTTTTCTTGATACGATGGGCGGCGACTATCGTCCGGTAGCTTTCTGTTTGCGGGTAATCTATCAATGGTCGTCGCCGATCTTCTGTGTTTTCAGTCACTACTGCTAGTTGATTCTTTTTCTTTTGCTGATTTGTGTACTTGTGTACATGTCGAGTTGTGATAGGACTCGACGTCCAGTGAGCCGACACTTCCACTGATTCATCTTGCAAACGGGCAAATTCTTTTGCGAGACGGGCTAAAGCATCTGCTTAAAGCATTCTCTTTTCTAGGAATTTTGTAGATTGTCACATTTGGAATCGTTCCAACAATTTGTATGGCATCTTTGGAAGTCTTGTTCGAGTCTTGGTTTAAAAATTCTGTATTGTCCGGCGATACGTTGAATGATTAATCGTGAATCCCCGTAGATGTTGATGTCCGTTATCCCCATTTGAATGGTTAATTCCAATCCCGTTATGAGGGCTTCGTATTCGCTTCGTTGTTTGTACACGGTTACGTCGAGTGGTAGGAGTATCTTAACATCCCCCGCTCCGGTGTTATAAAGATTAGCCCGATTCTGCCTGCTACGGGCACTATCACTTGCGATTCTTCGTCTTTGTGTGCTTGAAGATGCTCCGTCGAAATACAATTCCCAACGTCGATCATCGGGGTCTTCTAGGCTCATTATTTGTTCATCGCGGATCGTCATTGAGAGGAGATTCGGCGGCGAAGGGTGTCTTTGCGAGGAAGTCCGCTAAGACTTGTCCCTTTACGGCACGCGAGAGGCACGAAAGTTATATCGAATTGCAATAATATCATTGACCATCCGGCAAGTCTGCAGGAAAGTGTTGGACGAGTCATCAAGTATTGCGATGGATTAAACTTCGAGATCGGAGTTGACCTTATGAGAAAGCATGTAATGCACGAGCTTTTGAGCGGCGAAGATCGGGGCCGAACAATGCTTTTCGATTGCGGGATACCTTACCTCCGTCGGAAGTAAACGACGGCTTAAGTAGTAAAGAGCATTTTCTTTACCCTCATCATTGACACAGGCTAACGGGGCTCCGAGGAAGTCGTCTAGAGCCGCGGTGTAAAGTATCGATGATCTACACGAGGCCGAGGTCGCTAAGACGGGAGGTGTCATTAAATATTGTTTAATGTCTTCGAAGGCCTTACGGCATTTCTCTTCCCAAATAAATTTGGCGTCCTTTTTAACTAGTGCGAGAAAGGCTGACACCTACTGACGGGTTTGAGATAAAGCGTCGAAGATATGCCGACTTCCTTGAAAAGATCGTAGTTGTTTTAAGGTTTTGGGAGGCGGCATTTCTAAGATGGCTTTAATCTTCTCGGGTCGATTTCAATTCCACGATGTCGGACAACGAATCCTAAGAATTTCCGGAGGTGACGCCGAAGGCGCATTTTAAGGGATTCATCTTAAGGTTAAATTGTCTTAATCGTTCGAAAACAATTCTCAAATCATACAGGTGGTTTTCCTTTACTTTGCTTTTGATGACGACATCGTCCACGTAGCACTCGACTTGATTGTGGATGAGATCATCAAAAATTCTTGTCATTGCTCTTTGGTAAGTTGCTCTGCGTTCTTCGGTCCGAATGGCATCACCGTGTAGCAAAATACTCCGATCGGCGTTACGAATGCTTTGTAAGCTTTTCATCTTCCGGAGCCATTTTTATCCGGTTGTATCCTGAAGATCCATCCATGAATGAGAATATTTCATGTGTCGAAGCGATATCGATCATCGATTCTGGAATCGGTAGAGGAATTCATCTTTTGGACATGCCTTGTTTAAATCTGCGAAGTCCACACAAATTCGATACGACCATTCTTCTTTACGGCGGCACTACGTTGGCTAGCCGAGTCGGGTATTGTTCTTCACGGACAAATTTAGCGTCTATTAGCTTTTTAACTTCGGCTATGACTTGTTGTTCGATTTCCAGACGCATTCTTCGGGACCTTGTCCGACAGGAACGAAGTAGGATCCACTCCTAGCTTATGGACTGCAACCTTCGGGGCTAATCCCGGCATTTCATCGTAGCTCCAAGCAAAACAGTCTTTAAATTCCATTAATAACTTGATTATTTCTTCGGAGTCTTCTTTATTGAGTAAGGAGCTAACAAAGGTAGGTCTAGGCTCTTTGCTAGTACCTAAGTTAACTTCCGTTAACTCATCTATTGTAGATTTAATTTCTTCTTCGAATTCTGGTGGAGCGTCTCGATTTGTAAATCTTCGAGTTCGTCCGTAGTTTCCATGCGGTTTTCATTGGACTTGCAAGTGACAACCAAGCAAAATTCGGTATCGTCAGCCGACCCTACTCGTGCCGAATCCGAGTCCATACTTTGAATTGGGAGGACGGCCGGAGTTATTCCATAACTTTTCAAAATGTTGTGATTGGCCTTTTGTCCATTGTCGAGGTAAGAAACCACGTTGAATTAAATTTTGAACACGGGGAGAGTACCACTCAAAAGGTAATTCCATTAATTCGATGAAGTGACATCTTCGAATTGTACATTATTTTCAGTTTTGGAGGAAGAAGCACCACGGTAGAATTTGATCGGCTTTGCACCGTCACTACGTACCTCTTTGACCTCCATACCCTCGATCTTATTAGAATGGATCGGCGTTAGGGTCATAGTATGTACGTAGTGGTTAATCTTCTCGTACATTGATTTGTATTCTTCGTTCTTTTCATCTTCGAGGGAGATCTTGTATTGCGGCTTCTTTCGACTTATTGTTGCTTGCTTCTTGCTTGATTTCTTTTTCCTCTTCGGAACTATCTTCCCAATCAACATTGATGGTTGGTTTCTTACGTCCGATTGTCCTAGTGTCTCTACCACGGCCTCGTCCCCGGCCTCGACCTCGGATGCGAGTTGTGGAGAAACCTTCACCATCTCGCCGGAAGGGAGTGGTGAGTGATCGTTGGACTAGAACTTCAGGTTCTTCGTTGTCCTGAACTTTCTTTGCTTTATTTGTTACGGTGTCTCTGGAGAAGATTGTTTTCTTTGGCGGTGCATAATAAGCCGCATCTTCATGGATTCCAATTTCATGTACGGAGAATGGTTGTAAGTCTCCTTTGATGCACTGTTCCCCTCCATCGTAATATTTGATGCACTGATGTAGAGATGATGGTACCATCCTGTTTTCATGTATCCATGGTCGGCCCAGTAGAGCGTTGAACGACGTTTCGAATCGATTATATGAAATTTTGCGGTTGTCTTTGCTAAATCACCGGTCTTCATCGGTAGCGTTATTGACCCGAGGGCTCTTTCTCCTTTACGGTTGAATCCTCTTAATAACATTTTGTCGGCCTCGAGCTCGCGAGCATCAATTTCCAAGTATGCTTAGTGTTCGAAGACTCATTATATTGATTGATGCTCCTGGATCCACCAATACTGCGGAGAGCGTAAACTTCCCGATTGTAAGCCGAAATGTACAACGGTCGGTTGTGATCTGCATGTCCCAGTAGTAGGTCATTGTACGTGAAGGTGACACCTCGTCTGTTCCTTTAACGAGCAAACCTCATCCAAGGAATCTCCGGCCATTTGAGCTAAGCAAATTTCCGGATCGAAGTAAGGCCTTGATCGGAGCTTCTCTCATCTCCTTTGATAAGATGAGAGCATCGTAAATGCTCGGTTGGCCGGTAGTTTCCTAAGATGGGCTAGCACGTTGTAGTCCACTTTGTTCTCCTGTGTCTCGGCTTCTTCTCGAATGGGTATGTCTTCTGTGGGGTTGGTTCTTCTTGAACAACCACACGCTTTCCTTTGTCTTTTGGACCCATTCTTGGAGGTAGAACTTTTCCACTTCTTAGGTTGACTTCGTAATTTCTTACGAATCTAGTATTGAGTTTGTCGGTGTCTCCTCTCGAATCGGAATGACGGGCTCTTCCGGATTATCTTCCAAATACGAAGGCTCTAACTCTATCGTAGCTGGAGCTCCTCGAAACTCGCGAGATAGATCCGTTGCTTGTTGAACTCTCGTAGCTTCCTTGATGGATGCCTTCTTCGTCATTTTGATCGTCGAGATCTTGTATGATTTGAGAATTGTTGTTGGTATCGAAATCGACGCCGGATTGTCGCTAGTTACGTAATCGTTAGAAACGATCAAAACGTAGCCAACGCCATCACCCTTATCATTATATGATCCCACCGAAGTGAGCGGATAATCATACAAAATCGGAGGTTCGAGGGATTTCTCCCCGAATCGGAAACAACTATCCTAGGATAAGCGGCCCCTAGTGCTAGCCTTAGGAATCTCGGTCCCCTCTTCTTCGTCGATTTTCTTCTTCTCTTCGATTTTCTCTGTCGAGGTGGTTCCTCCATCGCAAGTGATAGTACCGGCTTAACGGGTCTCGAACTACGAATTGAAGCTCGCACCGAAGCGGTTCGGATGTTGTCTAAAATCTTCTTCGAAGATCTCGTCCGAGGCGGTAGTCCATCCATCGTCGGTTGCATAGGGATCTATCGGAATGACGGGATCGGTTGAGATAACATTGACGGAACCTCCTTTACGGGGTTCCTTCATGTACTCCTTCGGGATTGTTATATTTCCTTTCCGAAGGTTGTCGTTGAGCCAACTTTTGAAGGTAATGCGGTCTTCTATCTTGTGCCCGAGCATCCGATGGTAGGGGCAAAAGTTGGGATCACCTTTCTTGTTGACTTCCTCCGGTCTTTTGGGCTACAGCGGTGGAAATCTGGAGTTTTCATTAAGCTACGGAACATCTTTGAGTGCTTGCTTCATTTTTGAACGGATATTCTCTCGCTCGAAGCTCCCTCGATGTACGTTGCGGACGAGACGGTTGTTCATCTTGCGGAGACGATCGATAGTTGGACCGGGGTTCTTGGTAATTTTGTTGTGGTTCTTTGCGGCCGTTACGGTGGTATTTGCATCGGTTGTTTGCCTTTGTCAACTGCCGCAACGACCCCAGATTTCTTTTCGAAAGTCTTCACCGGCTTCTGCTTGTCCGTCTTGTCGGCAAAACTTAATTGCTTCGCCTCTTCTTGCAAGCTTCCGGCCTTGCTTAACAACTTCTCAAAAGTCTTAATAGTGAATCCCTTGAGGAGAAGTGCTTATCGGGCCGTGAATGCTTTTAAGCGAGATCTGATTGCATGTTGTTCTTGCGGTTGTGGTTCACACTTCATGCTTAAGTTTCTCCATCGAAGTATGTAATCCACCAAAGTTTCATTCGGCCTTTGTTTCTCTACCACTAAATCACCTATAGTGATGTGGTGCTTGAGACTCCGACAAATCGCTTAATGAAGAGGCTCTCTAGCTACGAGAATGTCTTTACGGATCCGTTGGGTAATTCGCATACCGGTCGAAGGCGATCCACGACGAGCTGCTAACAAGCTTGTCGGAAGAGTAGCGCATCGCTCCCGCCGGCATTGCAACAAGCGGCACGAAAGTGTGCGACATGCTTGTCGGGGGTTCCCGGTTCCGTCGAAGGTCTTAAACGAGAGGTGGTACGAAGCCCTTTGGGTATTGGACGGCGTCGAATTCTTCCGGGTAAGGTCTACCCGTCCGAATAGATGTCCCGTTCTTCGATTGTGCTAGGGCTTCTCGCACTTGCTTGTTCTACCAAGTTCTTGATATCCTTTTCGGGGATCATACTTTGTGTTGTATCCTTTTCGATTGGTCATCCCCATTGACGGATGTAATTTCCTTCCCTCCGTCTACGATGTGAATGACTTACGGGGTGTCTCTCTATGTGGTTGTACTTGACTTTGGAGAGTGGCTAGAGCTATGGCCATCTCTTCCATCCTCTTGGCCATTTGAGCGATCGTGTCGTCCTTTTCTCGAAGGCTGTCTCTTCATCGGTTCGGCTCCTCTCTTTCTGCGGCTGCGGGAGCACCTTGAGAAGATGATGAAGCTCGTGTCTCAACCATGTTGATTTCTGCATATTCGTTGTCCATGAATTCCGATGAGTCGATCTCATCTCCGAACTTTTCTTCTCTTTCTTTTGCCAACCGTCGGATGTCGGTTCTCGGCTTTTCCATGGCATCTTCTAGCGGAGCTTTCGTGTATCTTTGTGGTTGTCATGCGATGGTTGCCGGGTCCTTTTTCATGAGTCCCCTTCATCGTAGTAGCACTTTCTTCGGATTCCGGCCTCTGGCGAGACTTTCTCTCTCGAGGCTGCTGTTTCGGTCTCAGCTGCCCCGTAGTGGGACGCCACACCATCCTTCAGCGACGGAAGGTCTATGACCGGATGGTCGCATCGGCCAAATGCTTGGAAGGTGGTGTCCTCCCTAATCTGCAATCCGATACTACGACGGGCGGGCTAGCCTTCATTCTCTTGCTTGGCTTTTCTATCATGACGGCGGGTTCTACTCGAGGCCCGAGACGGGATTTGGCCAGGCACCGCCACATCCTTCGTAGAATTTCCGACACGGGGCGAGTTTTCCTTCCTTGCTAACTTTTCACCAAAGTTTGCGGTCGAGCAAACGGCGTAGTTCTAGTTCTTTTCTTGCGGTTATCGGCTGTAGTATGCGGGGCTGTGGTAATGTGGCGGCAATCTTTCGAACATTCTCTTCATCCTCTGCGGCGGAGAGGGGATGGAACTCGCTTCCTCCCAAAAGTGGTATGTAGTCGGGCGGCGGTGTATATTCGAGGCGAGTGCGGGATTTCCTCCGGGAAAGCAATCTCGGCGGCTACGGCTTCCACGGCGATCCTACATTTCTATTTCTTCTTTGGGTCTTCGTCGGCGAAGGAATCTTCGAGCTCGGACCCGATTTCGAAGACGGGAAGGTCTTACGGGAAGATCCGTACCCTCCACGGTAACGGGTTTATCATAGTTACGGATTCCTTTCCCCTTTGATTTGGCGAAGTCGGGGTAGGTGCGAAACAGACTAGACCGGTGGGGGTAGTGAGAACGGTCCTCCTGCGGACGGCGGTACTCCTCTGAGTCGGGACCCTTTGCGGGGAGGAAACTCTTGGGTCGACCTGAGGTTGAACTCGAGCGGTGGTTCCTCGGCTTCGGATACCTTGTTTGTCGGTGCGAAGAGGGAGACGTCGGTGACCTTGACGTTCGTGTTTTCAAACCCACTGTCCGAATCGGATGACCCCATTGTCGGGCGAGTTCATCCTTATAGACGGCGAAGTCCGGTCCAGTTGGTGAAGGAGAAAATCGGTTTCGGGGCTTCCATTTCGCGGGAGTAGATTACGGTTGTCAGTCTCAAGTTATGCTTCTTTTCTTCAGCACGAAAAGAAAGGAATTGAAAAGAGTCCGAACTCATTCTTTGTTCATGTATTTATAAAAAGAATCATTTGTTAAAAGAATCATTTATTAGAGGGTTTGTTTATTTAGAACGGAACGTTCGAAGGTGTAGAGAAGGTAAGGAATCCGATTCGAGTTGGAAAGGAAAGAAAGTCTTAAGCGAGACTTCTCGACTCGAAGGATCATTCCTAAACTAACACTATTGAGGGTCCACCCCACCTCGGAAATGAGGTAAAAGGATCTCGGAACCTCTCTGTTTAGGGGTGTCTAAACGGTGGCTCCTAAATCAGAGAGAATGTTGGCTATACTTGTTCGAGATAGAAATGAACATAGTATTCCAACGGAAAGAGGAGTAGTTTGTTCCATTAGGGACATGGATACACTACCGATTTTTGAAAGCGGAATTATTTGATTATAATGGAGAGAGGAATCTTCCCAGGTGAGTCGCCGAAATTGTCGGCATATTTTTAGGTTGTGTGTTTTATTTTGAAAAGTGGTCGCTTTAACGAAGTTGTCGGCAAATTTTTAATTTAGTTTAAATAAATAAATTGAAAAGTAGTATTTGATTTTGAAAATAATTTTAAGTTTGAAAAATTTTAAGATATGAAATCAAGCTGATCTCACATCCCCGAATAGTTTATATAAACGAATACCACACCACAAGCCGTGTATCTATCCCTAAGGATAGACACACTACTTGATGGTGGGGCTCGATTAAATAAACTAGAAGATTTGTGACATCCGTTTGGTCTGCGAACCAATTTTATAAGCCGACAAGTTTCCCTTGTTTAATTTGAAAATATTAAACAGGGTTTATATTACCTGGTTCTTTAAAATTCCCTATAAGGGCGAGCCCCTATAGTTAATTACATCTTAAGTGACGGGAATCACCTAAGAAAACTCTCGATAATAATCGATGATTCTGCTCTCGAGAATTTCAAAGTTTAAGGTTTTCGAAGATTGAATTTTGAAGTTTCGATAGGGAATGGATCAAATTTTTGGAACATTTTGTTTTGTGAATCCAAAGGAAGAAAGGTAGGAGAAATCATCGATTCGAAGTGAACTTCGATAATTTCCCGACTATCTATCGTTTGGCTTGAATTTAGGAAAGTCCTAATGTTTATTTAGTATTTCGATCTTGTCGATTTTAATTAATTAGGGCTTATATTTGTATGATAAAATCAAACAAATAGCTTTAGAAAATGTGAGGGTTTATGTCGTATCGGACGACTACCTCGGAATCCTAAGACCGGTTAGGGCTTAATTTGCAATACAAATGCCTAACGAAGAGTTGAGGATTTATGTTGCACTAGACGAAGCTACCTCGAAATCCTATGGCTTTGTTGTTTTAATTCTAAGAAGAGTTTCTTTGAAGTAGACTCGGGTTTTTGCGATGACGATGGTCGTCTTGCCCACCATACTCCGAGCTCCTTGTTGTTGCGGAGGTTTAGTTTTAGAAATCATAAATCGGGGGATGAGAAAAGTGTTTTGGTTTAGAGGGGTCTTAATTTCCAAGTGTTTTGTATTTTGATTAAAACAAATCTTAAAGTTGATTATAACGACACAGGTTAAGATCCGCGGTTCCATCCTTCAGGCATCATTATTTTTATCGGATTCACTTAGTCCGGATGAATTTGCTAAACTCAGTTGAATGAGTTCCACACTTTCATTTAGGCCAGTGGGAAATCCCGTTAGCAACACGTAGGTTACATCATCAGAGGTATTCCGATCATCCAACGGGACGTTTTAATTTAGTTGCAATTGTAGTTTTGTGTTACGTTTGTGATTAAATTTTGAGTTGTTTTATATTTTGAAATGTTGTGGCGGTGAATTTTATCTTGCAATGACTTTTAATTTAATTTTGGTTTCGGTTTTAGGGAGCTATCCTAAAGGTGTGAGTTTTCATGCAACGGTTGTTTTATCGTGCAAGAAAAATAAACGCGATTCTGCAACAAAGTAAATTGCAATAATGTAAATTGCGAGAAAGTAAATTGCAATAAAATAAAAGCGTACTGGAGGGTCTTCCCGTCATCCCAAGCTGCACTTAAAACACAATTAGAATATTTAAACAAGTTCCTAGGTAAAGCTAAGGGAAAGGTTATGGTTTTCTACCAAATTCCTAATCCATATAGCTAGTCATTTCCTATGACGTCTAGGTTCTTTGTGTTTTGGTTTAAGGGCGATTTTCTTCATCGAAGAATAATCGAATTCGATTGTTCTTATAAATATCCTATCATATTGAGAAAGTGCTTAAGAAGGATCTTAAACATCTTTTCGATATTTCTAGGATTGTTTTAAGTCCAAATGAATTTAATTATATAAATGAATCGATCGTCCGAGGTTTTCAAGTCTTGTTAACTTGCTCAGTGAACTAGGACATTTGAATATCCTATGAGTGAAGTAACACTCCATTTAATGTTTCATTTAGGAGTTATAATAACTAAAGCTTTCGAAGGCGAGTTAGTATTCAAATGATTTGGTTTAAGTTAAAGAGTTTAAATTTGGAATAGTGTTCGAGTTGTTTTATATTTAATTTCTTTTATGTCTTAGGTGATGTTATATTTAATTTAACTTAATTTAATTGAGTTTTAATTTAGTTTAACATAGTTCGATTTAATTTGACTTGGTGTTTAATTAATTTGATTTGATTTAACTTTAATTTAATTATTTAATTTAATTTAATTTAATTTTAATTATTTAATTTAATTTAATTTAATTGTTTAATTTAATTTAATTTAATTTTAATTTAATTTAATTTAATTGTTTGATTTAATTTAATTTAATTTTAATTAATTTAATTTAATTGTTTAATTATTTAATTTAATTTAATTATTTAATTTAATTTAATTTTAATTAATTTAATTTAATTGTTTAATTTAATTTAATTTAATTATTAAATTTAATTTAATTTAATTTTTAAATTTAATCTTAATTTAATTTATCTTTAATTTACTTTATTTTTAATTTTAATTGAAATTAAGTCTTTTAATATTTTAAATTTGAGTTATCATTTTAATTAAAAATTGAGTATTAGTTGATATAATTAATTTAGGGATTTTTTAAATTAAAGAATAAATCTCTTCCTAATAAAGATCCCTTATTTTAATAATTCCAATTTTATTATTCTTCAAATTTAATCTATTATTTAATTAAAGTTTAATCATTTTAAAATTATTTAATGGGTTTCTACCCTTTAATTATTTAAATTTCAATCATCCAAATCAGATTAGGATCAAATATTTTACTTGTTGATTTTTTATTAAACCTAAAGTTTTAATTAAGGATTAAAGATTTTAATTACCATTTTACCCTTTAAGCTTAATAATTTCATAACTCACTAAATTGAACTCAAATGAACTTGAAATTTTTATGTGACTTTACTCATATGTCAATAAAGACATGAGAGGAGAAAATGTGATTTTTCTGTATTTAATTTATTTATATAATTATTTTTGGTGGAAAATAGAGATTTTCAAGGAAAATTTGATAACATGACCAAGGGAAAAGTTTCTGTCCTTAAGAAAATTAGGGGACATTCCTAATGACCAGAGAAGCACTTGGACCAATTTTGGTGATTTTTTGAATTATATTATTATTTATTATAATTATTTTGAGTTTTGGAGTGTTAATTAATTTAAAAATAAGATAAATGTTGAAAAATGGATTTTATATTTTTCAAAAATCTCTCTGATATCAAGGAAACCAGAGAAACAAATTTTGCAATTTTCTGATTTTTCTATGATTTATAATAATTATTTTAGTGAAAATGCTAGAAAATACATTTTTTTAATTTTAAAATTACCCTAGGGCTTTAAAATTTAATATCTCACTAAATAGACTTAGGAAAAATGTGGGATTTGTTCCTAAGTGATTAAAATTCAAAATGTGACATTTTGGTGAATTTTATTATTTTTGTGATTTTTATTATTTTTTAATTATTAAAAATATTAAAATATTATTAAAAATCAACTTTTTAGAAAATTGAAATTTTAATTTTCTTGGGTTCCCCTGATATCAGAGAGGCTCCAAAACCAATTTGGTGAATTTTAAAAAAATATTTTAAAAGTTATGAATTTTTAAAGTTTAAAATGGCTAAGTGGCTTAATCAACCCGATTAGTGGGGCTAACCAAGTCCAATTGACTTCAAATTTTTATGGTGGATTCCTCTGATCCTAAAGGTCAGTGGAGAATTGATTTCAAGTCAATTTGATGCCTGGTTAACTCTAATTAATTAAAGACCTATTTTAGGTGTTTAAGCCGATTAGGGTTAATGCGAGTGAATTAACTCGAGTCACTATTTTTCCTAGAGTTCTGCGGTCATAAGGAACATCACCAAATATTTCTAGAATTTATTTCACAACATGCTAATTTTTGGAATTAAAATACTCAAAACGGCAACATGCATTTGAAAAATAAATAACTTTTCACAGAGATGGCCTCGACCTTGGAAAATTCGGGGAATGTTCCCAAGTTCGGAGGCTTCAAGCCACTATGGTCTCATGCCATGGTGAATTGTATACATGCATGGAGAATTAAATGTATGCAGAGAGTAAATAAATCATAAAAAATAAAATACTTAATTAAATTAAATGATTTCTTTTCCACATTATTCTCCTCTGTTCAGCTGAGCGAGAGGGTATTTTTATTTTATTTTTGTGATTTTTCTACACGAGAGATATGAATTTTTGAAGTTTAGGGAATTAAATAAATAGAAAAATACCCTAATTTTCTATTTATCCACGCGGCGCCGCGTCGACCTCGGCGACTCCGAAACGCCGCGTGTCGCGCTCCCGTTCGACGCCGCCATGCGAGTCGGCGGCCGGGCCCCGCGGTTCTCGTACGCGTCTCTCGGTCCGAGCCGCAATCCTGGCCGTCCGTGCGCGCGTGTATCGAATGGACGGCATCCGTTCATCGTCCCGCAGTGTTCTCGCCGAGAGCGCGTCCACACTAAATCCACAAGATCTCGCTCGATTCTCGATGGATTTTCATGTTCTTATGCTACATGGATTCGTCTTGAAGAGACGAACACATCTATACGGCTAACATGCATTGAAACTAAGGCATTTGAAATGGAGAATCTCCGGAAGCTCGGGATGAATAGTTAACTCATACCTTAGCTCGGAGAAGTGTGGCTTGATACGAGAGTTGTTGCACCTTCGATTGGGTCCCGACGAAGCTCCGGATGAAGTCTCACGAGTGCAGTGAATTGCCTAGCTATGAAAGTGACCACAGCCGATCACAAAGCTTGGAGAGTTGGAGCAGCTAGGTGGCACTGGAGATGGGGCTTTCGGTGGGAAACTTCTCCTCTTGGTCCGGTGAAGGTGTAGGACCGATCGATTTGAGGATTGGCTCGACTGTGGCGAAGTGTCCTGGTTTTGGGTGGAATTTCGGTTGAGAAATTGGGCTGCGGTTGGTGGGGATTAGGGCAAATTGACATCGGGGATCAAGCGCTCTAAGGATGGTGAAGGGTTTGGAACAATTTTGGCGAGTTTCGGCGGGGTTTGTGCTTGGCTCTCCTTTGGCCGAGAGGGTGAGGGGTTTAAATAGGAGAGGGTGGAAGGCCTCCGGGGGAGTTAGGGCTTGGGATCGAGTTGCTCCGGTGAGGAGAAGATCGGCCATGGTGACCACTAGGGATGGGGCGGCTCGGCAAGTGAGAATTTCAATGTTGGCTCACATGTGAGCTCTCGGCCATGGTGTTTTCCGGCGGCACGATGGCCGGCCGGCCGGGCATGGGTCACCCTCGAGGTCGAGTGGGTCGGGGCTGGAGGTTTGTGCGATCAATTGGCCATGGACATGTGTAAAGGCTTTGATCCGAAGTGGAATGGGGCATGGCTAGATTTGAACCTAAATGGGTCAACCCACCCATTTGGGCTAGGTGCACCACCCGAGGCCTGGTTTTGGGCTGAGGGAAAAGTGATTTGGCTCGGCATAATCGGTAGGGTCGAGTCACCATCCAAGCACGATTAGGCTTAAGCATGGTTTAGTGGAAACATGGAAGTGGTTAATCACCTTTAGGAATTAAGGAAAGAGCCTCCTCCTTTTGCCCAAAATGGCATGGTGACATGTAAAGAGGCTCTTATGGCTTGCATATGGCTTATGCATGGCTCCATGGCTCCATTTGGCTTGGGAAAAGTAAAGTCGATTTCATGGAAATGGATTTAAGGAAAATTTTGGTATTTAGGGGTGATTTGGCATGAGGCTTGATTTGGAATTATTTGATGATGAATTTAGGACTTAGGGATGATTTTAATTGAAAGTATGATGAGGGGAAATGTCATATGGGCCTTGGAAGAATTTTGGGCTTTTTTGAAAGGGTTTTAGATGGGCTTTTAAGATGGATTAGGAAAGTGGGCTCTTGAATTTTAAAATGGATTTTGGGATGAAATTTTGTAAAGAGGTTGGGCCAAATAATTATTGGGTTTAGCTCATGGATGTGTCATGAGTGACTTGAAGCAAATTTGGGGTAGTTTGGACTTGAATTGGGTTGGATTTGAATTCTTTTGGTGAATGGGCCGATGTAGGTCGAATTGGGCTAACTTGGGCCAATATTGGGCTAGGGTTGAAATTGATGTAAAATAAATATTAAGAAATGTTTATGGGAGTGTTTCAAAGAGGTTTTGGCTTTGGTTGGGTTTTAATTTTGGGGTTTGGGCCTATTTGGGTTAGATTTGGGTTTAGGTCGAAATTGGGCTTTTTGATTTTGGGTTGAATTTGAGTGGGGTTTGGGTCAAAATCTTGGGCAAATCATGTTAGTGTTTTGTTTATGAGGATGTTAAGGAAGGTTTAGAAAAGATTTGGGGTTAATTGGAGTTGAATTGGGTTAGTTTGGGCTAAGTTTGGGTCATGGGTCCAAATTTGGGCTTTAAGGCCCAAAGTGAAATTGGATCCAAATGTCAATCAAATTGGACTTGGATTTGGTCTAAATTGGTATTGGGAATGTTGAATTGAAGTTTAGAATTGAATTGGACCAAAATTGGGGTCAATTGGGTATGTTTGGTTTGACATTGGGTCCACTTTGGGTTAAAATGGGTCGATTTGGGGGTTTTGACAAAAGTAGGGTAAATTGACAAAATTGGCCCATGGTGTAGTTGGACAAAATGAAATTGGGAATATTTGGGATTTTCTGGAATTTTCTGGGAATTTTCTGAATTTTTGGATTTTTAGGCAAGAAGGGTATTTTGGGTATTTGGAGGGTATTGGGGGGTTTTCTTGGAATTTTTGGTATTTTTGGGTATGGATGATCAATTTGAGTGATGTGGAGGTGTTTGGGATTGATTTTGGAAAATTTTAGGTAATTTGGAAATTTTGCAAAAATTTGGGTAATTTGAGGGTTTTGGGTAGGTTTAGTAGGTGTAGGGTCTCGGGGGTCAAAAATTGAAAATTTGGGAAATTGAAGATTGGGTGAATTTAGGTGGAAAGAAATCATTTTGGTTGAGCCATGAAGCCATTTCAAGCCCATATGAGCCATGAGAGGACTCATTTGAGGCATTCATTTATGTTGTTCCTAACCTCTTGCGAGGGCTTAGGGGTTAAGGACCATCCATGTGAATCACCTACATGAGTCGGGGAGGTTAAGTTGGGTATGGGTGTGGTTTTAGGAAGTGTGTGGAAATGTAGTGTGTAAGTGTAATGTAAGTCGGCCCCTTCATCGGACCGGGCCGCCGGGGCGATCCTGAGGCGAAGAGTCCTATAGGAACTCGTCCTTTAAACTTCCGCATTTGATTTCGACCCTACTAGGTGATTAGGGGTCTATGGTCGAGTTTGTGGAGTTTGCGGGGAGTTTAGAAGTGGTTTGA